>PVJO010023251.1:0-26544 GCA_004026905.1 Hystrix cristata | reverse complement strand
AACTTTAAGTTTTTCAAATCTAATTGCTCTGCTCTGCTTTTTGCTCCCAGTTCTCAATATAAATCTGTCTAAAAGCTACCAACAGTACTCATTCCACAGCCTGACTATTGAGCTGTTTTCAAATTTCTTTCTCCTGATCATTTAGCCCACCATGTTTAAATTCAGTCTCATGAGGACGTTTTTCAACATGAAAAAAAAAGTAGACTTTTTTTTTCCAGTGTGACAATCATAGCTTCTATTCTGATTCCCAACAGAGCGTTCATTCCATCCTGAAACCTCATGAATCTGGTCTTTATTGTCTACATTTTCATCAGCGTTCTGGTCTTTTGATCTCTGACCACAATCTCACATCAAGATCGGCTTACAGCATTGTAAGGCTACTTCTACAGTCAGTATTTCCAAACCTTCCCAAACTGTTCTCATGAACCAGTTCCAAAGGTCTCTAAACCACACGGCCAAGTATGGTCACAGCAACATACTTTACTTTCTGCATTCATATCTACTTTCTGGTTTCCTGACCTTTGACCAGAATTGTCCATCAGGGTCTGCTTACAGTATTTTAGGCTCTCTCTAACCCAGTTCTCCAAACTTTTCCAAATTCCTCCTGAAAACCAGTTCCAAAGGTTTCTGAAACACACAGTCAAGTATAGTCATAGTGACAATCTTGGTACCAATTTCCTGAATTAGTTAGCTCTTCCAGTATTGAGACAAAATACTCAACACCCACAGCTTAAAAGAAGAGAGGTTTAATTTGGCTCATGATTTCAGAGGTTTCAGTCCATAGTTTTCTACTTCTGAGCAGAAACATGATAGCAAAGGGAGTGGTAGACCATATCTGCTCACTTCATGGTGACCGGAAAGTACAGCACAGTAAGAGATATATCTTCCAAAGGCATGCCCCCACATTCTCCAACTGGGCCTCACCTAACAGTACATTGAGCTATGAACATCTGTGGCTTAATCTGCTGACCAGTATAGCAACCAGTCACATCTCCAAGAGTCTTAATCAAATCAAATGGACTATTAAGATAAACTGGCACACATATCTGCAGCCCAGCTATGCTAGAGAAGTGGGGCAGGTTGCTGAGAGAGAGACTGAAAAAAACACTTGGAGATGACTTATGAAGGATAAGGTGTGTTAAGGCACTAACAAGGAAAGATATAGGGTTAATTGAGACTTACTAGTGTCAAACTGTCACCCAGTGGTGGTAAGTCAGACAGGAAATTTCCAAAGAGCAGTCAGAATGTTCAGTGGCGGCAGGCTAATCTAGCAAATCTCCAGAAGGGTGGTGGAGAGCTGGACAGAAAATCACTGAAAGTTTCAGCAGCAGTGGGCCAGACAGGGAGATCACAAGGTCTGGTGGTGGCAGGCTGGACAG
This sequence comes from Hystrix cristata, assembly GCA_004026905.1. Lineage (NCBI taxonomy): Eukaryota > Metazoa > Chordata > Mammalia > Rodentia > Hystricidae > Hystrix > Hystrix cristata. The sequence continues at coordinate 25,165 of PVJO010023251.1, read as the reverse complement.
GCAAATCACCAAGGAGTACTCAAAGTGTCAGGTGGTGGATAGTTGGACTATAATGCTGATCCTCTCCACAGCATTCTGTTCCACCTGAACTTATTACAGGGAAGGGGGTTTTATAGGTTAAACTACTTAAGAAGTTATATCAATAGCTTGGTTTTGTATTTTATTTTATTTTTTTGGGAGCTAGGGATCGAACTCAGGGCCTTATACTTGCTAAGCAAGTACTCCATCACTGAGCTAAACTCTAAACCCCCATTAGCTTATTTTGATTCATTGTATGACCAACATCCCAAGGAATAGCTGCCTTAACATGTGATTTGGAAGGCAGTACACACAACACTTGTTTGCCCAGTTTCCTGTGTCCTTTAGATAATACTTATCTGCAAGGTGCAATCTGAGCATGATTACAATGTCCCCTGGACTTAACAAGAGTTTTAGGAATGCAAAAGTGTTATCTTGGGGACATGGTGTTAGATAGTCTCCTTTTTCTCATAGATGATACATTTCACTCCCACCTACATGTGCCTGAATTCTCTGTCATTTTTTTCATGCCCATCTCCCACCATGTACCTTAGGTGGCATACCAGGACCTATATTGCAACCAAATTGAGGATGTCATAACCCTATTACCCACATCTGAGCACCAAGCAGTTTAGAAGGAGTAGCCCTTAGTCTAAGATTATCTGGAGTCCTTTGTTAAGTTTAATCTTATTTGTTGATGACTAACATCTCAAAACACGGGACTAGATCATTTTGTTAGGAATTATACCTTTGTAGAATTTCAAGAGATAACCATTACAGAGGTTTATAAGGAAAGTACAAAACAACTCCAACAAGAGCAAAACAAATTCAGTTTGCATAATAGTTTTGAACCAGCTTTCCATCACAGCTTTCTGCCCCTTAAATTTCCATAATCTTAGCATTCATGGAACTTTCTCTGGCCTCTTGCCTGTTTGCCAGTTGTTACACTCATGGTGCTAGGGATGTGGGATAGGGTGCTGAGAGAATGAAGACAATACCCAGGGACAGCTCGTGAGCAATAAAGTTTATTAAGGTGCTGACAGGAAAGGATAGGTTGAGACTTAGTAGCAGGAAAAGATGGTCCAATGACAGTGGACTAGTCAGGAAGTCATCAGAAGTTATTCAGAATGTCCGGTGGCAAAGAGCTAAACAAGTAAATCACCAGAAGGTCTGATGATAGCTGGCTGGACAAGAAATGGTCAAAAGGTCCAATGGTGGTAAACAACACAGGAGGTTACCAGAAGATCCACTCACGGTGGGATGGATAGGGAGACCACCAGAGAGAACTTGAAGTGTCCGGTGGATGGCTGGACTGTAGCTTTTATCCTCTCCACAGTTTTCCATTCTACCTCTAGTTACCACAGAGAGCAGAGAGGGAGTTTATAGGTCAAATTACATAAGCAGTGAAATCATGAACTTGCTTTGTGCCATTGAATGACAAGCATCCCAAGGAATAGCCGACTTGGTGTACAGTCATGAAGGGAGTTTCCACATGTAACACTGGTTTGCCCGTTGCCAGTGTCCTTTCAATTGTACTTATTTGGACAGTCCAGTCTGGATATGCTTACAAGGTCCCTTGACTTGGCAAGAGTCTTGGGCATGCAAAAAGAACATTTTAGGGAAAAGACGTTAAATGTCTTACTTTTTCTCAAGGATGGTACAAAAGATCATCTTGGAAAGTTCTGGTGTAATCGGGCCACACTGTTGTACTCTGCTAGTGTGAGGAGAAGAACATGTCTGACTTAACCCACTAGTTCTCGAAGGACTGAGACAAGTGACCAGTATTACCCCAGCAAAAGGTCAGTACCTCAAACCTAAAACAAATTCCCCAAGTGACCTACAGATAATTAATTGAGTGAGTCTGGCCAAGATCAGCAGAGCCATCAGCCATTCATGATCCTTATCTGTGTCTCTTAAGCCAAATTGAGAATGACTAACAGGATTTGTCTATTATTGCTTCTGCACTGATCAGCTTTTGTAAAGAGTGTTCTCTTCCCCCATGTATAGTTTAGTACTAACAGCTCATATTATTTCCATATACTTGCTGATGCTCTATCTATTTACTCTTAAGCCTCTTCTTCATATACTTATTGAGGACTTTATTATGTTTAAATTTTGAAAATATTCCACATAGGTTAAAACGTGTTCCACTTCAAAAAGGTTCAGTACATCTGTTTTGTGGCATATGGCTTCTATTAAATATTCATATTTTATATAAATTCTTCAGGTCTTTTATATCCAAAAGTTTTAAATTTTTACTTTCATTAGTACATATTGCAGTACATAGGGATCGCATTCATCATGGGGAGTTGGAACATGTACATGATAATCCAAAGGATTAATTCTTTATCTTCTTAATCCTTAAAGGACTAAAAAGGCATTAAAATTTTCCCACATTATTATTATTTTAAATTTTTATATGTATAATTTCAATAGTTTGCGGGGTCTGTATTTTGTTAATAATTTAGCACATGGATTTTTAAAAAAATATTGTGGTGTTGGGAATTTAACTAGGGCCTTGCATATATTAAGCATGCATTCCACCCTTGAGCGACATCCCCATCTCCACCATGTGGTTGTTTATGATGTAATTTTCTTGTCTTCAATATTCACTTTCCTTACTTGGGTGCTTTGAATGTTTCTGTCACTTACTTGGTCCTTTGAATGTTTTCTCTTTGAGGTCTTCATTTGAAATTAATAACTCAGCCCCTGTTTTGTCTTGACTCATGTTTGCACAATATATTTTGACCATCATTTTCCTTTTAAACTTCCCTAGTCACTTGATCTTTTAGGAGCAGTATATCATTTTTTTTCAGATTATGACATCTTGTGCTCTCTGGGACTTTGGCTTTCATGTCATTCTCAGAGTTGTACGTTGACATCTTGCCTATGTGCTTCCCAGTCTTCTTTGTAGTTCTTCCAAGATTGATTCCCCAACCACCTCAAGTGGTCATTTCCTCCACCTGCACGTGGTTCCACTGCTACCTGTTTGCTCAGAATTGCCTCTGAGAGCCTCTAATAGGACACAGCACACAGAAAGTTCTAAATAAATATTTATTTAATGGGTGATGGTAAGTGTGGTATTAGAAGGAACAAGTTTATTAGTAAAAAAAAGAAAACCCAAATATCAGTGGCTTTAAAAGGTAGTTCAAAACACAAGACACAAAACAATGCAATTAGAAATGAAAAGGTGAAATCACAAGGGGCACTACCATAATCCAGAAGATGATTAGCAACTAGTATAGAAATTTGTAAGCCAATAAATTGGAGCACTCAGGAGTGCAGAGATTCATATATATATATATATATATATATATATATATATATATGTATTCATATATATATATATATGAATACACACACACATAAATTAGCAAAACTGAACCAGGAATATTTAAAAATCCTGCATAATGTAATAGCAGGCAAAATGCAATTGAAGCAGTAATTTAAAAAAATGACCAACTAAGAAAAGCTCAGGACCTGATGGATTCACACCAAATTCTACAAAAACTTCAAGGAAGAACTAACGCCAATACTCCTCAAATTCTTTAATTAAATCAAAACAGAAGGAGAACTCCCAAAGTCATTCTTGGAAGCTACCATTTCCCTGGTTCCAAAACCAGACAAGAATCAAACCAAAAAAGAGAACAAGCTAATCTCCCTAAGGAACATAGATGCAAAAATCCTCAATAAGATACTGTCAAACAGAATGTAAAAATCATTAAAAAAAAATATACCCTACAACCAAGTATGAATCTATAAATGTAAATCAAAAAATGTAACACACCACATAAACAGAAACAAGGACAAAAATCACATTATCTCAAGAGATACAGAAAAGACCTTTGGCAAAATATTACATCCATTCATGATCTAAAAAAAATCTTGAAGAAAATAGGTATAGAAGGACCTTTTCTCAATCAGATAAAAGCTATTTATGACAAACCTACTGCCAATATCATATTAAATGGAGAAAAACTGAAAGCGCTCCCTCTACAATCAAGAACAAGACAGGGATGTTCACCTTTACCACTCTCGTTAAACATAGTCTTCATAACATTAGCCTAAGCAATCAGGCAAGAGAAAGAAAGAAAAGGGATACATATAGGAAAGGACAAACTCAACGTAACTTTCTTTGAAGATGACATGACCCTCCACTTACAAAACACAAAATAACTCCACCAAAGACTCTTAGAATTAATAACCATATTCAGCCATGTAGCAAGATACAAAATCAACACACAAAAATCAATGGCATTCCCAAAATAGTGAAACCAATCGTAGGTAATAAAAACAGAGGAGGAAGCATCCAATTCCAGATTTGAAGTTATATTACAGAGCTACAGTAATAAAAACAACATGGTACAGGCACAAAAACAGACATATGGATAAATGGAACAGAATGGATGAAGTAAAAACACTCCTAGGCACATTCAGTTGTTTGATCTTTGATGAAAGGGCCAAAAACACACACTGGAGGAAAGGTAGCCTCTTTAATAAATGGTTCTGGGAAAACTGGCTATCCACATGGAGATATCCATATCTCTCACTGTGCACTAAACTAAAATCAAAATGGATCAAAGATGTAAATGTTAAAACAGAAACAGTCTGCTGAAAGATAAAATAGGTAAAACTCGTTTTTAAGACACAGGCATAGACAAGGACTTCTGAAAAGAACCCCAGTGGCACAAGAATTAATACCAAGAATCAGCAAATGGGTCATACCAAATTATAAAGCTCTGCACAGCAAAGGAAATAGCCAAGAGGGGAGAGACAACCTAAAGAATGGGGAAAATTTTTACTAGCTTTCCTTGAACAGAGGACTAACATCTAGAGTATGTAAAAAACTAAACAAAAATAGACCTCCAAAATGAAAGACATCAAAAAACAGGCAATCGAAACGAGCAGACACTTCTCAGAAGAAGTACAAATGGTCGACAAACACATGAAAAACTGTTCAACATGGCTGGCCATTACAAAAATGCAGAGTAAAACAACACAGCAATACCATCTCACTCCAGAAAGAATGACTATCGTCAAAATATCAAATAATCACAAATCCTGGCAAAGCTGTGGGGAAAATGCACCCTTCCACAGCATTGGTGGGAATGAAAACTGGTATAATCACTATAGAAATCATAGTGGAGATTTGTCAAAAAACTAAAAATAGAACTTCCATTTGACCCAGCTATTCCTCTTCTAGGTATTTTCCCAAAATAGTTAACACTATTATTTTAAAATTATTACAAGGATACATGCATATCCATGTTTATAGCACCACAATTTACAATAGCCTGAAAACAGCCTAGATCCCCATCACCAGATAAATGGTAAAGAAAATGTGGTATTTGTACTCTGTGGAATAGTATTCTGTCATAAAGATAAAATCGAGGCATTTGTACGTGAATGGATGTACCTTGAGACCACAATGTTAAGTGAAATAAATTAGACACACAAGCTTAGATACCACGTGGTTTCTCTTACAAGAGACATTTGAAATGGAAATAAAAAGCAAAATAAAAGATAGATGACGGGAAATAGGGGGATCTTTTTTAAATACGAAAGGGAACAAGAGATGGGAGGATTGGGAAGAGAAATGGAATGGAAATAAAAAAGAATCAAAGGGTAAAAAACATAAATAGAGCTTTTACAAACAGAAGTGGCCCAAGAATTGGAAAGACTAGGGAGGGATGGAAGGGATAAGAGATGAAAAAATTAAGATGTGTTATGTACGTGAACCAACTCTCCATAAGTGTAATCATTATGTACTGCAAACGTGTACTACTAAGAGAAAAAGGTATTCTTATGTAAGAGTCCTTAAGAGAAAACGACTCTGATGTAAGAGTCCTTAAGACTTTAGGCACTGGTCTAGAACTGGTTCAATAAAATCTAGGCAGATACAGACTTCTTCCAAATCACTGCTCTACCAACCCTGGGGTAGAAACTTCGTTTTCATAGTCCAAGCGCATCTTAGGCCACAGAGTGCAAGAAGGGGCAAAGAAGGGGCAGAACTGACACTCTAGGAGGCTGTTAGGGCAGGTCCCTGGACTCTGTCACATGCTCAGCATTTCTTCTTGGGTACCATTACATTAGCCAAAATGTAGGTACATGGCCACACTTCCTAGAAGGGAAGCTGGAATATGTGGTCTCAATCTGCATAATGATTAAAAAAAGAATTCTGAGATGGCCTCAATTCAGATACTGGTGGGAAGATGGAGGACATGAAAAGAGAACTTTATTTGGGCTAAACCAGCAAAGTGAAGAAACTTCCCCGTTCCTTTCCTCTGTGCCGAAGATCAGCCATCAAAAGTTCCATTGCACTTTATTTGCAAAACCAACAAACCAAGAAGCAACAAGAACTTTCTATTACAGACTCTTCCTATCCCAAGACTTTATAGTCTTTTAAATGTCCTGCCCCTCTTATCTGTAGCCAGTGTGGGCTTAGTGTAAGCAGTTTGTGCTTTCTTCTCCCCAGTTCTCCATTATAAAATACTCTGGTCTTTTAGATCTAATAGAGGATTTTCCAACTGCTATTTAAACCATGCTGCTGGTGGCTCAGGGAATTTATTACAGAATGAGTATTTTATTTTTGGCTAATATCTGTAACAACTCAATAGAACCCTTTTATTTCAGAGATCTCTTGGTATCTAAAATTTTGATTTAACAACAGCAATGTGCCCACCTAAAGCTTTATTACTGTGGAAGAAGGGGAAGCCACATCCTGGGGAATCATTGATGGTTACAGAATGCTAAAGACCTGCAAAAGCACAGTGCATTTGTGGAAACAGTAAGAACTCTGCTGGATTTAGATGCAGTATGAATGGCACATTATGGTAGATCAGTTAGAAAGATATAGGACAAAACTGTGAAGAGTCTCAGTAATGCTAAAACTAAGTATTATACTGTAGACTATTTCTACTAGTTAAGACCTCAAGAGAAAACAGATGGCACTCTTTAAAGGAGTAAAGTGAATGTATTGATAGGCCCATTCAAAAGGTGGGCAGGATTGAGGAAAATGAAAAAAGGATAGCAAAATACCCCAGAGCCAGCCATAGTAAGAAACTACCCTCGTTCCTAAACTGCTTAAAAATCTTCTCACCTTGGCCCGTGGCTCATGTTGCCACATCCACACAGCAGTCTGTGTCAAAGGGAAGGGCTGAAGTGGTCCACGATGGTCAGTGCTGAGTGGAAACATGAACATTAAGCTAAAAGAGACTCTCTGGCTCATCTATGAAGGGCCATTAGAGATCTGTAAGCAAAATGACATATCTAATTTATTTTTAGGGAGAACTTTTTGGCAACAGTGTAGAGGATGGATTGAAGAGCCTGAAGTCTACTCTTACATTTCCATGATTGCTTTCCTTTTTTTCTAACAAAACTCATAATAAGAAATATTTTGTATTTGTATTGGTAAAGAGTAGCATACACACATATACAAAAGAAATCTAAGGTCTATGAAACAGCATAAACATTTAATAAAGTAATCTTATTAGAAGCGAGATGCTCTGATTTTATTTTAAAATGCTGGTTACAAACCATGAACTTGATAGTATGCGTAATGGATGAGGCATAACTTTTGGTTTAAAAAACTGGCCTAAGGAGCATGGTAGGTGGCATAATGTCCCCAACCCCAAGTTGTCCTAATTTGTGGAACCTGAGGCTATGGTTCCTTACATGGCAGAGAGATGTAGCTGATTTCTGCTAAGAATCTGAGATGAGAAGGCCATCCCAGGTGATTCAGGTGCCCGTGTAGTCACAAAAGTGCTTAGAAGTGAAAGGGGGCATCAGGAGAGTCAGTTTGAGAAGATGTGATAGAGAAAGTGAGTCAGAGTGATCCAGCTGCTATTGCTGACAGCCACGGAGGAAGAGGCCAAAGATGCGGGAAAACTCTAAAAAGCGGAGATGGTCAGGAAACAGATCCTGCCCCGGAAGCTCCAAGGACACAGCCTTGTCAACATGCTCATTTTAGCTCCATCAAACCGATGGAACTTCTGACCTCCAGAGCTGCGAGATAATAAATTGTGTTGCTTAAACTGTCAAGTTATAGTGATCTGTCACAACAGCAATAAGAAACTACTACGGGGAGGGAGGAAAAAGAGAGAATGAAGTCAGGCTTCATGCAAGAGGGATGCAGATGAGAGGACATGATATTCCAGCAGGATGTTTGTCTTCTGAGAGGTTTGGGTCCAGATCTCCTCTGGGAGTGGAGGACCACAGTCCCAAGACAAAGAATAAATTTTCTTTCTTTAGTGTTGTATATTCCTGGGAAAGTTAAAGTGAGTATTGAAGGTCGAGAAGAGGATAGAAACTATTTTAGTGCCACGACTGCATGGATTCAGGGCTGCTAAATAGGATGTGCAGTAAGCCCATGAGCTGTTCTGGAAAATGCAATGTGCCACCTATGTGGTTCTTTTATTCAGTCCTAGCTGCCCTAGGAGGCTAGCTCAATCAGCAGTCTCTCATGGGTGACCCCAGGTTGTATGTAGAACTTGCCAAACAAAGCAAACAGTATTGATTTTTCTAGATGTCAAAGAAGAAACTTCTCTCATATAGGAATTGTCACCAATGCAGTTAAACTAGGTAAGTGTTTTTTGTAAAGGGAGCAGACAAGCCACTGAGTTAGTGCAAGATTGCTTGTTCAGTGGTTGAGTGCTGGACAGGCAAATCAATACGATCTGGTGAAGATTCACTCATATTTGTAACAATCAATTCATCTTTGTAAGTATTCTTGTTCTAAAGGCACAAAACAACTGAAAAACAATTCTGACAAAACCTAGAAAGTATAATTTAAAATAAATCATTTGCAATAACAGTGGAAAATAAAAGGTGCCTTAAAAATCTAAAGATGTAAAGCACTTACACAGAAAATTAACAAGATTTCTAGAAAGATGTAGGACCTAATGAAAAGCTATGCCATGTATGAGGAGGAGATTCCTATTTTAAAGGTGCCGACTTGCCCTCCAGATTATTCTGTAGGTTTAATGCAATGGAAATCATCATTTCAGTGTGTGTGTGTGTGTGTGTGTGTGTGTGTGTGTGTGTGTGTGTAACTTGACAAGATGTTTCCAGCATTCATGCAGAAAGGTGAAGAATCTCCAGACTTTTGGAAGTGTTGCCCCCTCAGCTGTTCTCTCTTGTTAAAGTCCCATGAGTAGGACTGTGTGGCCTACGAGTAGGAAAAGACACACTGGCTAACAGGACAGAAAAACAACAGACCATCACCTGTGTGATCTTGACCTATGGACAAAGCAACACCAACAACTTAGAGTAAACAGAGTATCCAACAAATGGTGATGGGAAAACAGATCGTCAATATGAGAAAACATGAAATCAGATCCAAATGCAAAACCCAAAAGTTGGAAATCTGTAGAAGAAAAATGGAAGATATCATTATGACATCAATAAAGGGAATAAAATTCCAGGTATACGTACAAAGCAAAAAGGAAAACATGGACTTGTTCAATTACACTAAAACTTGAACTGTAAGGGAAAAAAAAGACACTATAAATGACAGGAAAAAGACAACCAAATCCTGGGAGAAAAACTGAGATAATTAACCAAGGAATATATTAATATATTAATAGAACATATGAATGACTGTTACGCCAACACACTTGAGGCCTGCCCTCTCTGAAATAAAAGGGTTTGCTGAACTGTTACAATAGCTGCCAGCCAGAAAAGGCCCAAGTCCTGGGACAAGTTCCCCCAACCACCAGCAGCAGGGCTAATTGCGATTGAAAAAATGTCTGCTGGATCTAGAGCTAAGAATATTTTTATAATGAAAACTTGGGAGAAGGAAGGCATAAATCATTTACCTTGAACCTATATTGGCTGTAGATGCCAGGAGCAGGATAATGTGAAGCAGGGAAAATTTAGGGACAGGAAGACAGCTGCCAAAAGGAGTACTTGTTGTTCCTGGATTGGTTGGCATTAATAGTCTGGAAATTTCAACCCTAAGCAGGACATGGGGGCACCTGGAGGTTGACAGCCTGGGGTTTTCCATCCAGGTTGCTACATACACTCAGCAATGTGGAACCGTCTTTTGTTGGTTTGACTCACAACTGTTAATGGATCAGCCTCCCTTATCTCTCTTCCCTTTCATCTTTCATCCCTTATAATTAAATTTAAAACATTTCAAAATTTTTCTTTAATCGACTCTCTATATCATATGAGTCACCCAACCTAACAGATAACTGGACAATGGGTACAGATCAGCAATTCACGAAAGAGGAAACCTAATTAGCCAACAAATACACAATATGCTTAACTTCACTAGTAATTGAGAAAGTGGAAAAAACTGCCAGATACCATCCCACTCTCATCACGCTAGCAAACATTTTAAATATGACAAATTCAGTACTGAGGACGATGTGGAGAAACAGGGGCAGTCATATTTCCTGCTAGGGGTATAAAACGGTGTAAATATTCAGAGAACAATCTGACAGTATTACCAAAGTTGAAGATATGTATAGCCACAACCCCACAACTCTATTCCTAGAAATATTCCCTAGAGAAGGTTGAATATGTGTAGAAAGAACATAGTACCTGGAAACTACAAAATATCCATCACTGGGAGAATAGAGAGATAGCGACATACTCATCTAAAGAAGTACTATATGGTCATTAAAAATAGATTAACAATGGGGCTGGGGGTGTAGCTCACTGGAAGAATAGAGGCTTAGCATGTGCAAGCCCTGAGTTCCTTCCTCAGCACAACAAACACCACTGAGGATGTACAGCCTCAGTTACTACATAGATAAATCTCAAAAAACATGTTGAACTAGAAAATAAAGTAGTAAAATACGTATTGTGTACGTAGTAAAATACGCATTAGTAACATAGCATGAAAACAACCTTATATTGTTTCTATGTGCAAACATATGCATAAATATTATAAAAGCATTCATGAGAATGGTGAGAACCAAACTCTAGATAGTGACGAGGTCCATGAAGCCATGAAGGACAAAGGTGAATAGAAAAGCTGCGAATGGGAACACACAGGAGGCTGTACCTGTAATGTTTTGTTTCTGTGTACTTTATACTCTTTATTTTACACTTTTTATTTATACATTTTAAAGTTTTATCTTAAAAAAAGCAAAGCCACAATTGAGCTTCTCCTCTCTAAGGCTGTTTTTGCTGATCATGGCAGTCACCTCACTGACCTCTCTGGGCACTCAACATCCCGGAGTTTTGGGTTGTTTCCTAAGTAAATCTCTGTCCTCAGCTCCTTGCACTTCATATGGGGGCTTTTCCTAGCACCTTCCCTTTTGACCCCACCTAGAAAGCTAGTTTTCCTTCCAGAAAAATAGCTGCATTTATCATTCAGCACAAAAGCTACTTACTCTTCAATGCAGTGCTTCTCAAGCTTGAAGCACTGAGGACTCACCTGGACTCTTGTTAGACTATGGAAGGGCCTGATTCCCCGATCCAGGCTGGACCGGGCTCTCGGGCAATCCTGACAGGGCAGGCTAGGGTCTCACCACCCGTAGCCAGGTTCTTACGTTCCCAGCAGCTTCCTGGGCTACATGAGGACTGCCACACACTGGACTGTCACAGCGTCCTCTAGTACGACATTCATTGCATTGTTCTCAGTCTATTTTTTCATAAAACTCTTAAGCGTAGTAATCTCTTTGAGCAGCCATTCTGTCCTGCACCTCATGGTTAGTTCCAAACCCTAACATTCATTTGCTGAACGTCTGGAGCATTCTAATGTTGAATGTACAATTGTGTTTTGCATCTCAGGGAAAATCTTATTAAATCTGTTAAAATGATTCTGTTTAAATTGCATTTAATGTCCCAGGCCAGTAGCAACAGGTAGGTAAAATAGTCATTGCATATTGTCTGCAGATCAGGCCTGAATAAGTTCCTAATTACAATATGCAATTGAAGAGGGAATGGGAACCCTTAAAAGGGTTCCAAACCCTTCAGGCAGAGAAACCTTTGGAGTTCAGCGGATTTTGTGACTTAGTCACAGGGACGGAATTTGCTTTAAGCATTAGGATGGCTTAGAGGAGGATTGCAGACCTGTATACCTCTGAGAGAACGCAGATTGAAAGGGTGGTTAAAATTCCCGTGAGATTAACTGTAATGGCCCAACCACAAGACTCCACCCCAGCAAGTCCTTCCACTGCTGGCTGGGAGCCCACCAGCCCACCTGCAGAAGCAGCACAGCCGGGAAAGGGCCCAGAAGAGGCCAATGTGGCCGCTGCCACTCGCTGGCTATGAGATCTCGGGCAACTTACTTCATCTTTCTGGGCCTCACGATGCCAGGTTTAACAAATAAAATGCTGCACTGGCTGTACTGATACTAAAAAAATATGCTTTATCTGCAATTCAAATATAATTGGGCATCTAGTGGTTTATCTGGCAACCTTATCTGGGTGCTCTCTCTTCCTACCTAAAGTAAAATGCTAATTGTTCCTGCCTCATAAGATTGCGAGGGTGGAGAGACTTAATAGATGGAAAGTACTTAGAATATAACCTGGCACAGATCACATCACATGCTTGAGAAGGTCACTTTCCTGCTACTTCATCACCGTAGAGATCTACATCTCTTGTCATACTGCTTGGTTACAGTCAGCCTACCTGGTCACTGTGGCTCCTGCCTCCCGCCTACCCTCTCTGTGTGGCTGCCAGAGATATTTGAAAATGTCAACCTGACCATGCACTTTAAATGTGACTTAAAATCTTCTCCTGGCTGTTTCCCACAGGATCAAATCAGTATTCCTCTGTCTGGCGTGACCTTTCAAGACTTGCAACCTCTTTCCTTTTCTGAATGTCTCCCCTCCTCCTCTCCCTTTTCCCTCTCCCTCCATCTCTCTTCTCTCTCCCGTGCTGGGTGCTGAGGAGAGAACCCCAAGCTCCAGCACGCTAGGCAAGTCCTCTACCACTGAGCTATATCCCAAGCCCACGCTCTCACGGCAGGGAGGTGGTTGGACAGGTGTTAGCGGTACCTTTCCAGGTGCCCCATCATTGGAAGCCAAAAGGACCAAAAAGACCTGACAATCATGACGCCAAAGGAGTTTAGATCCACTTGCAATGTCCTTGTCGCCCCAGTTGAAGGGGAGCGGGGCAGTAAGGGCCTTCATTAACCATCTTGTGATGCCAGCTGCTCTTTCTGCTCCTAGCTAACAGGAGGATGGTCAAAGATTCTTTTTTGCTGAGCCAGGCTTAAAATGTGGAGAATAAACTGAGACAGACAGCTGGTTAGAAAACATGATGGGGCTGAAAAACGTGTAAGAAACCAAGCCTGCCTGAGAAAAGTACCTTTTGATACTTTTTTCCCTGAAGTCTATTCTATAAAAAAATATCTTGGCCTCCTGAGAATTCACAATGTGTACCATCGCACTGGCACCAAAGGAGTGTTTAAAAAAATCCCTCATGTTCTTCATTTTTAAATAGTCTTCATCAAAACCCATAATCTCAGTATAATCATAAGAAAACGTTCGGCAAACCCAAACTGAGGCACACGCCGTAAAATATCTGCCTCCCACTTATTAAAACTATCAATGTCACGTTAAACAAGGAAAGGCTGGGACAGTGTCAAAGATTGGAGGAGACTAAGGAGACCTGCCGTTTATGTGCAATGCAGGGTCACGGGTGGGATCCTGCGACAGGAAAAGAGCATTAGGGAAAAAACTGGTGAAATCCAAATACCTGACATTTAGTTGCTTTGGGCAAATGTACCATACGGTCATGAAAGATGTTAACATTAATAGAAACTGGGTGGGAGGTTTATGGAAACTGTACACTCTACTTGCAACTTTTCCGTAAAACTAAAATTATTCCAAAACAAAAAGGTTATTTAAAAAATAAGTATACTTTGTTGTGATATTTTATTTATCGGCTTGTTTGTTTTGCACTGCCGGGGTTGGAGCCCAGGTTCTCACGCGTGCTGGGCAACAATCTCTCTTCTCTTTTCACGTCCTAGCCGTGAAGTGAGCAGCTCTTCATCCTGCCATGTGCTCCCTGCCCTGCTGTGCTCCTTCCCACATCCAGGCACGGATGGGGACCTGCAAATGTCAGAGCCAGAACAAGTCCTTTCTTTTCATAAATTGATTTATCCCAAGTATTTGTTACAGGAATGGAAAGCTGACTGATATACAAGGGAATTAGATAATGAATACAGAAATACTCAGAAAAATATTGGGAAAACTTATCGCCTCAAATCTCCCAGTTCCAAGCTGGGCATGGTGGTGCACACCTGTGATCCTAACTCTGGGAGGCTGATGCAAGAGGATTACAAGTTAGAACCCAGTCTGGTGACTTAGTGACTCAGCAAGACCCTGTCTTAAAAATAAAATTTAAAAAGATGCAACTCACTGTGAAGGCCCTGGATTCAATCTGCAGTATTGGAAAAAAAAAAAAAAAAACACAATTCCAAAATAAATTCATTATGACTTGGATATAATCATTTCCTTTAATGCTTAAATGTAATTAAACTATGTATCTAACTGTGGTGGACTTATTGTGTCAACTTGAGCAGGAACACCCAGGTGGACTGAGTTGGTGGGTTCCAGGCATAGAGGATCCACCTGAGGATTGTTGCTGACACATCACAAAGGAGAAAGGGAGCAGAAGCTAGTGGCCGGCTGTTTCCCGGGAGAAGCTCTGCTGCGGCTGGGTCTCCCGAAGGGAACTCAGCTGTGCTCATTGCAGAAGGAGCTCGGGGTCTTGCTGTCATCGAAGATGGCTGCTGTTCCCTTCAGAGGAGCTCTGGTCTTAATCGCCACTGCAAGCATCCTATCCTGGCTCCAGTATAGATTTCTTCAGCCACTTAGTGCAGACACAGACTTACAGGTGGCAGTGCTGTGGGCTCCCAGCCCTTGATTGGATCTTTCAGGCCTCCAGTGCATAGATGGACATTCTGCACTCTTCCTGCATTTGGCTTGTGTGTGTTAATGTTGTAACTTGGACTTGTCCTGTATTAAATCTGCTCCCTTGCAAACTACTGACTCTAGAAAAGTGACTAATACAATAATTAAAAAAAATAAAACCAGGATCATAATATAAGTTGATTTTTGTATACTGATATTTTTCCCACTTACTATGTAAACAAATTGTAGGCAAGTTATCCATGTCATTAGAAAATTTTTAAAACATAAGTTTAATGGCTGTATAATATACCAAATGGATGGACCTACAATTGAACCATATTTTAGACATTTAAATAGTTCCTCTATTTTTGCTATTATAAAACACTGCCACAATAAGTATCTTTGAATGAGACAGTGTAGATAATGGTTTGGGAGCATTGTCTTTTAACTCACTCTGTGTGGGCAAATTCCAGTTCTGCCCTTCCTCAGTGGTAAAACTTTAAGCAAGTTCCCTGGCGTATCTGCCTTGTTTTCCTCATCTGTAAAATAAAGAGTGCAGTGCCTTTCCTGGCACGTATTACCATTCTTTTTATTGTGATAAAGCACATGTAATATAACATTGGCCATTTTAAGTGTATAATTGAATGGCATTGAATAGAACAGGTTGTTTCCACATTTTGGCTACTGTGAATAATGTCACAGGAACATTGGTGTATCAATGTCTGTTTGAGTCCCTACTTTTAATTATTTGGTATATGCACCTAGAAGTGGAATTGTTGGATCATATGGTATTTTTTGTTTAACTTTTTGAGGCACCACCATGCCATCTTCCACGGTGGTTGCACTATCTTACATTCTCACCAGCAATATACAGGGGCTCCAATTTCTCTATATATTCACCAACACTTGTTATTTTCTTTTTAATAGTGGCCACTCTAGTTACTATAAAGTAGTATCTCACTGTAATATTGATTGGCATTTTCCTAATGGTTCCCGATGTTGAGCAACATTTCCTATGCTTACTGCCCATTTGTATATCTTCTCTGGAGATGTGTCTATTCAAATTTCCTCTTGACCACCATCTCTATCTTGGAAAGTACTGTTTGCCTTTTGTTTCAACATCTTGGTTTTTTCTGATTTACTTTCCACTTCTCTGGCAATATCGTCTACATTACTTTTCTGGCTCCTGCCTCCTTCCCCACTATGGTAGAGGTTGCTAGATTTAGGTTCTTTATTCTCCTTGTACTAGTTTTGCACATGCCACCTACTCAAGAAATCTTGTGGCTGGCCTAAGGTTTATGGAACTGATTCTCAATTAAGAAATCAAATATTCAATTCATACATTATTTTAAAAAATGAAACAGAAGTATAGCTAACAGGAAAATAGAAGAAGAAAAATGGATCCAAAGAAATATTCTGATCATCAAAATAAGTTATGACAGGCAAAACCAAACTGAAGTGACATCAAATGGGATCAACAGAAAAAAAAAAAAAAAAAGATGTTAGATTTAACCACAAAGCTCTCAAAATTGTATTAAATTTAAATAGACTAAAGGCTTCAGTAAAAAGGGACTACCTGGCTGGATGAGAAAAGCTAGATCAAACTTTATGATATCTATAAATGACATTTAAAGTACAAAAAGACAAATGGACTAAAGGAAAATTATAGGAAAAGCTATACCATACAAATAACAACCACTAGAAACTGGGAGTGGCTCTGAGACAGGAGATTAGGGTGTGGCCAACCAACTGGGCAAGTGGGCGTGACCTGTCAGTTACAGAGCTCCAGGACACACCCACCCAAAGCCTGTGCCTGGAACTAATCAGAAAATGCTGTTTTTAATTCTTCTGGTTGAAATCAAGCAGGTTTCTGATAGGACAGCCTAGATACAAAAGATGGCTGCCATTAGCCTCATTGCCACTGTAAACTTTTTCAGTGCTCTGCACTCTGCAGAGTATATCGGCTCTCTCTCTGTCTCACTCTGCAGAACATACTTCCTTTACTACCTTTAATACTTTAATAAATATAAAACTACCTTAGTGCATTTCTTGTCCAGTTCTTTGGTCAGGACAACAAGAACCTGGAAAGGCCCAGATAGTGATAACATCGTTTTGGTGAAGCCAGTCAGGATGTAAGAAAAGTTAATGGAAGCTGGGGTCTGCTCTAGCAGCACCAGACATTTGACTGCCCGTTCCCCTGCTTCCGCCATGGAGTACTGGGATAGCCTTGACCCATGCCGTGCATGTCTCCTTCTCCACTCCAGGCCACACTTACAGGGGGTGGTGCCTGGACCTCTTCTCCCCTCACTGTGCTCCTCCAATACCTTCAGCACCAAGGCCTGAGGTGTGTGTGGGGCTGTGCCCAGAAAGCATGCCCTAGTGGTGACCTGCAGGATGCAGTGGTGTCCTCTACGGTTGAATGGGTTGGGAGCTTCCAGAGTCTGTACAGTTTTCTCACTCTCTTGGTCACCTGCTTGAGTAGCCACTTACCACAGACTGTCTTTTTATTTTTTTTTTGTGCTCAAAGTCTCATCTGCACTTTTCCCTTAGAAGGAATTTTATCTCTCAGTATTACTTTTTCAGAGAGCCATCCCTGCCATGTTTGTTAAATCTCTGAAACCTCTGCTTTCAGGAAACATATGGGACTTCCCCCTTTTCTGAGTCAGAATAGATCTCTCTCTGTTTCTTCTAACAGAAATTCAAGTAATTTAGAGCCTGAGCAGAACAGGGGAGCAGGCACTAAAGGTCAACTCAATTGGCTGTGAGTATGCAAAAGTAGAGCTATCCTTGTACTTAGAAATTTTTAAGTGCTTTTCTTCTGTTTTTCTCTTAAATGCTAAAAAAGGGGGTTTCTGCTTCTATTACCTACCAAAGTTTTTATTATTGGGATAAATGTAAAAGATCCTGTTTATCAAGTAGCTTGTTGGATCCCCTGGGAGCTCCGCCTTCTCTCTAAGGAGTCATAGTAGGCCACAGAATATGGAGAGTTCTAAGGAGAAAAAAAAAAAAGAAAAAGAAGAAGGCACTTGTGCATCTTCACCAGAGTACTGTTCCTCTAGCGAGGAGTCTGTGAGTGACCCTCTGCCTCTCTTCTGGTCCTTACCTGCATTCCAGCAAAGAATGGAGAAGTAGGGCTCTTAGCGAGAAATGGGGGAGTCAAGACTGGTATACGTGTGAAACTAAAGTTTATTTAGGGTGTGGCAAATACAGAGAAAGCAGAAGAGATGCTAGCTTAGCAGCAGAGCACTGCTGCAAGATAGGGAACATCTCACTCAGGATGGCCCAGTAAGTATGAGATGTTCTTCATACTTATAATGGTAAGCTGGGTTCCAAAAATAACTCTTTCGCTGATTGATGGTATATGCCAATCAGGGTCTTAGCCTTTGTTTCTGGGAAAGATACAAAGTCAGCATAAGTAAATGTGAGTAACACTTTCATAAGGATACAGTAGGGTACATTTTCTTGAGTACATGGTACACAGATAAGCATGTGGTAATCTTAGAATCATCAGCCACAGATAAACATGCAATGATTTTACGAAGTTGGTCATCTGTGCTTTGTCTTGGGTTTTTGTTTATGTCCCTTTGGTCTGCCCCTTCAGTCTGGCAGGTAGTACAATTGATCTCACAAAGGATGTGTTGGGGACTCAGTGGGTCTGCATCCTTCTGCATGGGACACCACCCGAAGGACCCCAGACCTAGTCTTCTCTTTTTCTCCATAGGGCCCACAATGCACCACGAGAAATACTCTGCAGATCTCAGCGACCTCACCATTAGGCTATATCCTTAAAATTTAGAAACAATTTGGTCCCGACAATTTGAAATAGTGTATCTTCTATTGCAATACTGGTTGGGTCCAATATAAACTAGGAAATCGTGAGAAGTGGGTACAATATGGCAATCTAAATTACAGTACTATTCTTCAGTTAAATCTTTCTATAAAAGGCAAGGAAGGTGGTTTAAAATCCTTTATGTTCAGGCTCTTTATCTCTGGAGAGGCCTCAGAATGATGACACTTAAAGAGACTTCCAAGGAAGAGGAAATTGATATTGTTGATGATCCTGTCCTCAGATGCCCACCTTTCTCTGAGGGAGACATGAGCCTCTCTCACTTTTTAAATAAAAACAGCCACAATGAGTTGTTTCCTCAACTTCCTCCTTATAATCCTCAGACCAGTGTCAGGTGGCTGATGTGCCTGACTCATGGCTCTGGAGGATTGACTGGCCTTGCTCCCAGAGAGGGGCTAGGATGGCCAAAATCCTCATCACCTGCCCTGATGAAGAGGACTGAAGGGGCACAGGGCAATCTATAATGCCCCTGTGCACAGATATCTCCATCTCCTACAAGAAAACCTAGAATATTCTAGATGTCATTGGTAAGCAAATTCTATTATACAAAAGTGGCTTACTCTGTTTTAACTTTCTTTTCTGAGGACAGCACTAGTTGGAGCTATTTTACTCCTGTTTGACATGTCAATTTAAAGATCAGGTGTTCAATCATGAGTTTTTAATTGTCCCACAGTGTTCTACTTACTTACTAGGAAGAGATTTACTAGGAAAACTTGAGGACAGTTCTCCAATTCTGGCAAAGACCAAAGTGGATTTTACCTGTTGAGACTATGCCAGGCCATATTCTTAGACACTCCTAAGGTTACCACAGAATCTAGCACTACTTTTAATCATACTTCACTGATGCCTACAGGCTCAGAGATTAGCCACTTGAGTAAACAGGTGATTTCCCAGACCTACGCAGGCAGGTTGGACATCAGTGACCTGCCCCTGCCAGACCCTGAGGAGGTGTGGTTTCACTGATGGCAGTAGCTTCATCCAAAAAGGACATTGAAAGGTAGGTTATGCAGCTGGCAGTTCCCAACAGGCTACTGAGGCAGAACTCCTGCCTCCAGAGACCTCTGCTCAAAAAGCAGAGCTCATAGCTATTAACTTGAGCATTGTTATTCAGAAAAGACAAAAAGCCAAATATTCCTTCCTGGTGCTACATGTCCATGCAACAATCTGGAAAGAAAAAGGCTTGGTAACTAGTAAGAAATCATCTACAAAACACAAGCAGGAGATTCTACAACTCCTAGAGGCAATCCATCTTCCCAAGCAGGTCTCTGTCATTCCATACAAGGGACACTGAAGAGACATGTCTGAAGTCACCTTGGGAAATCAAAAGGCTAGTAGAGAAGCAAGAAGGGAAAACTTATATCCCCTCAAGACCTTAGTCTTATTCCCAGTTCCCGAGGAACCATTAAAACCAGTCTCTATCCCCCATGAAGACAAATGGGCCTTAGGACAAGGGGCAATTAAAAAGGGACTTTGGGGGATATTTAGAAAACAAACTTGTCTTTCCTCAAAAAAGACAGTGGAAGGCTTTCATGATTCTTTCCGTATGGGACAAAATGCTACATGGGAAATGGTCACTCAAATTTTCATAGGTTTAGGACTAGTGGCGACTACCCCACAGGTCTGCAAAGCTTGATCACTCTGTGCCTACAATAACCCTGGCAAGCCCAAACCACCTTCTGTGTTAGAACCTGTACAGAGAAGAGGAACATACTCTGGAGAGGACTGACAATTAGACTTTACCCATATGCACCCTGTGGGGGATTTAAACAGATATTGGTCCTAATTTACACCTTTACAGGCTGGATTGAGGGCTTCCCTACTCATTCAGAAAAGGTTACAGAAGTAGTCAAGGTGCTCCTCAAGAAATTACTTCCTAGTTTGAACTATCTCAGTCTCTTCAGAGTGATAACGGGCCTTCTTTTACCTCTCAGACAATTCAGGGGTGGCAAGGGCTTTAGGAATAAAGTACCATCTCCATTCTCCATGGAGATCTCAGTCCTCTGGAAAGATCAAAAGAGCCAACCAGATCCTAAAAAGAGCTCTACCAAAATCTTTGCCAAGAGACTTGTGTTAGCTCTGATTATTCTCCTGAGGATTTGAAACACCTCAAAAACTGGGCTAAATATGAGTCCATTTGAGATGTTATGTGGGAGGCCTTTTCTATCTTCTGATATGGTAGTAGATGCAGAGACCATATGATTCTTATAATATTTTTATTAATCTGGGCCAAATACAACAGGCTGTCCAACTGTGTGGGAACAGAGCCTTGCCAGCTCCTGGCCCCGGGGGACCACCTAGTGTCTGCCCTAGAGACAAAGAGCTTATTAAAACTTAGGAAAAGGAAGTCCTGCAGGCCAATTAAAACTAAAATGAAAAAAAAAAAAACTAAAATGGAAGGGCCGCTTTTCAGTGGGTCCTGTATATATATATGGACATATCTAGAAGTATATTTTACTCCCTCTCCCCTTTGTCTTTCCCATGCAGTAAAGGTGGCAGGGATAGATAGCTGGATTTACCAGCTAGGATAAAACCAGCTCCACTTGAACGTGTCTGAAGAAAAAGACTATCCCAAAGAAGAAAGCTACTCCTGTGAACCTCTGGAAGACATTGAACTCCTCTTCCAAAAATGAGATTCCAGTTGTACCTTAAGTGTACATAAATGGGATCACTAATGACCCCTAATCCACCTCAGCTTAAGTGGGCACTGTAATGGGACATCTATTTTAATTAGATCCATAATGTGGGTAATCTGGCTAGGGCTATGGCTCTCAGGCTCTTGGTAGTCTATCTAATATTCCTCTTTGCCATACTTTCTCCTTCACAAGAAGCATGGAAATCTGAACTGTTGTTTCTTATATTTGGGCTCTACATTCCCAAACTAATAGTAAAGTTACTCTACTGACAGATTCAACAAGCTTTCACCCATTGAACTGGTAGCTCAACAGTTCTTCACATATAGACATTCAACCCAGCTGCTGAGCCACAACATCCCCAGGTAGTCAGAAAGCATACAATCCCCAGTAGGTAGACCCTTTAGCCCCTTTCAGCAAGAAGTAGCTACACAAAGCCATGATTGCAACACCCTCAGCAATCCATTAAGAATTACAGGGGATTAAGTCTCTCAGGGGGAAATGAAGCAGCAGATTAGGGCATGGCCATCTGACTGGGCAAGTGGGTGTGATCTGTCAATCATGAAGCTCCATGACACATGCACCCAGGCCCTATACCTGGGACCAATCATAGAATGCTAAGTTCAGTGCTCCTTCTAGAATGAAATCAAGCAGGTTTTTGATAGAATGGCCTAAATACAAAACACGGCCGCCATTAACCTCATTGCCACTGTAACCTCTTTCAGTAGCTCACTCTACATTCTGTAGACCATGCTTGTTTTCCCATTTTTAATACTTTTAATAAATGTAAAACCTCACTATCCTTTGCATGGTTCTTTTCTAGTTCTTTGGTCAGGACAACGAGAACCTGGAAAGGCTAAGACCCCAATAGTAGCTCCACTGTTTCTGGGCCTGTGGTGAGGCAGAAACATGGAGGAGGTGTTGTGGAGCAAAGCTGTTCATACCATGGCAGCCAGGAAGCAAAGAGGGCCAGCAAGTGAGAAAGCCTATTCTGGCAGGCTTCTTCCTTCTACTTTTGTTCCATCAGGACCTCCAGCCTATTGGATGGTTCTGTCTATAGTCAAGGCAGGTCCTCCCATTTTGGCCTATGGTCTCACATGCCAATCACTTCTGGAATTGGACAGACATACCCAAGAGTTTCCTTTGCTAATTTTCTAAGCATTTCTCAAACCAATCAAGTTGACAGTCAAGACTAACTATCACAGATGGGAAGAGAAAGAAAGAAAGGAAGAGAAATGGACTGAAGCCCATAATCCCCTTTGGGGCACACTCCCAGTGATCTAAAGATATTCTGCTAGGTTCCACTTTCTAAAGACTCCACCACCTCCCAGTAGTGTCTCCCTGGGGAGCAAGCCTTTACCAAATGGACCTTTGAGGGACACTTAAGATCTAAACTATAGCACTCCTTTTAGAATAAAACAAATAAATCTTTGTGACATTGGAATAAGTAACTAGTATTTTGCATGTGGCACCAAAGCACAAACAAACAAAAATAGGAAAATGAGAAGCAATGGACTGAATTGTGATTCCTAAATTTGTGTGTTGAAGCTGTGGCCCTCAATGTGGGGTATTTGAAGCTGGAACATTTGAGAGATAATTAGGGTCAAATGAGGCCACGGAGAGGAGCTCATGATGGGATTAGTGACCATACAAGAAAAGATTCCAGAGCACCCCTTTGATAGCTCCACCATGTAGAATACAGTTAGAAGGCAGCCATGTGGAAGCCAGAGTACTCACTAGTAACTGGATCAGCTGCTACTTCAGCCTTGGACTCTCCAGCCTCCAGAACTCTGAGTAATAGATTCTTGTTGTTTTACTAGTCTATTCAGCAGCCTGAATAGACTAATATATTCAACATAATCAAACTAAAACAACGTGTGCTTCAAATGACAGTATCAAAAAATAGAAACACAATCTACAGAGTGGTACAGAAACTTTGCAACTCACATATCTGTTAATATCTATGAAACACCCTATAATTGTCTTTTAATAAGAATACAACCCATTTTAAAAATGGACAAAGAATTTCGAGTAGATACTTCCTCAAAGAAGATAAACAAATTGCCAATAAGCACAAGAAAAGAAGCTCAACACAAAAGACTACCTATTGATCACTTGGGAAATGCAAATAAAATGATAATAAAGCATGAATTCATATCCACTAAGATGACTGTTATTTAAGAGAAGGAAAGAAAAAAATAACAAGAGATGGCGATGATACAAAGGAATTGAAATCCTCATGAGTTTTTCTTGAGAATGTAAAGTGGTACAGCCATTGAGCCAGTTCCTCAGAAACTTTTGAATCTTCACAAGACCTCACAGGTCCACCCCTAGGTACACACTGTGACAGTTAATCTTGATTCTCAACTTGACTGAGCAGAGCCTAGGAGGTTAGTAAAGCACTTCCGGATGTGTCTGTGAGGGTAGTTCTAGAGATGATTGGCATCCAGGCCAGCAAACTGAGGGGGAAGATCTGCCCCAATCGTGGGCCTGCATTCCAGAAAGAATGAAAAGCAGAAGAAAGAAGAAGTTGGCTTGTGTGTGCAGCTCAGTTCTACTGAGCAGTATGTCTTTCGCTGCTGCCGTTTCCCTTGGATATGACTCTAGCTTCTTCAGCCGCTCACACTAGTGATGATTCAGGGAGCATCCAGGTCTTCAATCTGAGGCTGCGTTCTTGATCTCACTTGTTCCGAGGCTTCCAGATTCCTGGTCTGAGCTGCTACTGCATCAGATTGTTCTCCAACATACAGACAGACATTGTGGACTGGACTATCCGGCCTCTGATCCTGTAAGTCGATCCTTTAAGCCACTATATATATGGTGTTACATTCACAGGTAAACTTGTATACTAATATCCATAAAAGAATAATTTATAAAATCCAAAAAGTGGAAACAATCTAAATGTTTATTAGCTGACGAAGAGATAAACAAAATCATGCATTCCTACAATGGATAATTGTTAAGCCATGAAAAGAGTGAAAATGCTAATGTGGGTTAACCCAGAAGACATTATGTTACATGGAAGAAGCTACTGAGTGTATGTATGATTCCATTTATGTGAACCGTTCAGAATAGGGAACTCCATAGACATGGAAGTACAGTAGCGGTTTCAGCAGGAAGCCAGGTCCCATATCTTAAAGCACTGGAGATGCTCCTCAGCTCTTTGATTTTTTGATGAAAGAATTCCGACAAGATACTTAGGCAGTCACACAGAGCACAGCCGGTTAATTGCCAAGAGACAGATTTTCAGAGTGATAGAGAGACAATACACCTCTAAGCATGAAGCACTGATTTAAGACGCAGGCTACACTTATATGATTAAATGGGACATCAAAGAATATTTCTTCCAAGGAAAATAGAGCTGCTTTGACCAGCTTCAGAAGGAAGATGTTTTCTGTTTCCTCCCTAGGAGGAGTTTCCATTTAGTCAATTTTGAATTCCTGAGGTTTTTCCCAACTCCCACTTACCATCGAGACTTTGGGGGCCTGGGCCTTAGCAGCGTGCTCCGAGGAGCTTCCATTCTCTTGGGCTACAGCTTGAAACCATCAACTTGCTTGGACTTTAGCTACCACTAATGATTAAGAAAGTGGGGGAAAGGGAGCCACATCACATCTTCTGTTCGTCCTGAAGCTCCTCATGTGTGACCTCCTGCCTAACAATGGTCATAAGAGCTAGGAGAATGGTAAATGGGAATGGCTCTAAGTGTGCATAGGAATTTCTGAAGGGTGATAAAAGTGTTCTGGAATTAGTAGTGGTGATGATTGCACAATCTTATCCAGATACTTGGTAAACAATCGAATTGTATGCTTTATAGAGTAAAGAATTTGATGATATATGGTTTATATCTTTTTTTT
>PVJO010023250.1:0-26346 GCA_004026905.1 Hystrix cristata | reverse complement strand
GAACATCTTATTTAATCTTCATAATATTACGATCTTTTGTATGATTTACAATACAATTCCTATTTACAAAGGAGGAAACTGAGGCTAAATGAGTTTAGAGGATTTGTATATTGTTTTTAAACTACTGAAGGGTAGTGCTACTATTTGTGTTCAAATCTGTCTGGCTACCAACATTTAGTAATTTGAAGTACCAAAAGTAATCCCAACAGTGATGATGAACATGTATTTTTCAAACATTTTTCTTTTCAAAGTATTATTTTCATGAAGAGAAACCTATTTCTTTCAGAGATATCAAAATCTGAGAAAAATTTTTCTCCTTGCCCTGAACAGTGCATGTGCTTTAGAAAATGAGTCAGGCAAAATTTTCTATAAATGAGATTGTTAACCTCATACTTTCAAGGACACTGTTTCATGGTCCGTCCTTAATTTATCTAACAAGTAATCCTAAGAGACTATTTGATGGATATGGTCCTAGGTGCTGATTATGTCAAGATGAACAAGACCCAGTTCCTGCCCTCAAGTCTTTTACACCATTGAAGACATGCCTCATGGCCTGCAAACCTTAAAATATTTACTAGCTGGGTCTTTCAAGAAAACACGTATTGATTGCCCAGAATATATATGAATGTGAAACTCATGGAAGAAGTCAGAGCTGGCAAGCAGGAAGTGCAGATATTTTTTAAAACCAGGATAAGATCACTCATAAAAGAAAGAAAGATCTGAGAACTACGCTCTGTGTCACAACTTGGTGAGAGAGAGAGCAAGAGGGAGAGAGGAAAGAAAGAAAGAAAGAAAGAAAGAAAGAAAGAAAGAAAGAAAGAAAGAAAGAAAGAAAGAAAGAAAGAAAGGAAAGAAAGAGAAAGAAAGAAAGGTGGAAGGAAGGAAGGAAGGAAGGAAGGAAGGAAGGAAGGAAGGAAGGAAGGGAGATCAGTGTAGTGGTCAAGGGGAAGGACATTAAGGTTAGAGATGCTAACAACTAAAGCACATCTCAGCCAACTACCAGTTGTACATCTTTCTGCCAATCACATAAACTTTATGAACCTTGGCATTCTCGTAAGAAAATCGGAAGTAAAGTAACTTCCTTCTATGGATTTTGTGAGCAATAAGGGTGCTAATTTATACAATGTCTCTGGCTTTTAAAGTCAGGATATAGAGTATAAAGGTTAGACGTAGAGACAACTGAGATGACAAAAAAGCTCTGTCATACTAATTCTGTGAGTTTTGGCAAGATCCTTAGTCTCTCTGTGCCTCCATTTCTTAATCTGAAAGACAGAGATAATAACACTTGCCTTCTTAGTCTTTGCAAAGATGATTGAGTTAATTCATAAAAAGCTTCTAGAACAGAGGGCAAACAGTAAGAATTATATAAGGGTTAGCAACTATATGTCTGTTCACAGGAGCTGTGGTTACACTCTGCTCAAGGGGCCACATTTCTATCTGCAAGGACTTCTGCAATAAGAAAGCATATTGGAGAAAAATCCACAGGGGGAATCAAACTGAGCTAACTAAGCAAGCTCTTCCCTTGAAGCAGAAACAGATGGGTGGTAAAAAGAGTAGGAAACTTTAATCAGACCCAAAAGGAAGAGCAAATTAAGCAAAATTCGATAAGGCGCAGTTCTGCCAGAACAAGCTGAGTCTTGGACACAACACACTTTAGTGGGCATGGAACAATAGAAATTGAATTTCCAGCATTGAGCCACAATTCAAGTGATTCGGCATGCAAGCAGGCCCTGGTGTCAGAGGTTTGCATCACCAGGGCAAAGATTTTAATTTTAAAAGTCATCTCTATCCATTATCCATAGATTACAGTTCGTTTCATTCTAAACTAATAAGTGATGGGCATTCAGTCCATACTTTCACCCTAATTTTCCTGCATAATTACTCTAAGTGAACTTTTCTTTCAATAAACACTCAGCCTTTGTGGAGTCTGCTGCTGCTGTTTTCTCTTTGGCTTACCAACCTTTTGAGAGGTCAGTGGGTCTATTGTAGTCACTCAGATGGAAAATGTAAAAAACACCTGAAGATTAATGGATTAGGAAATTTTGAGCACAAACTCCATTTGACACTGCACATACATCAACTTACAGAACAGCATAAAAGAAAATAAAAACCCAGAGAGGTCTCTTACATTTCAAGAACCAGTAAAGCCAAGGACTAAGAAAGTGGAAAGCTTTCATTTTTTTTTTTTTGGTCCACCTTTCTCCCATGGCATTATTTCAGCAAAATTCTATTCCTTTTCTACTCCTTACTACCTGAAAAATTCTGATTTGTCCTTCAATACCCAAGTCAAATATCACCTACTAGACTATGCTGATTTTTATTACTCCAAAGCTAAATTAGTTGTATCTATTGCTAGGCAGCCTTCAGAATCCATATGTTCCCTGTAGCTACATGTAATGCTATGTTGGGATTGTTCACCTGCAGCTTCCTACTCCTAGACCATAATTTCCTTCACAACTGTAAGAGTGCTCTGTTTTATCTCCAATGCATGTCAGGGTATTTATGTGGAACTGTGAACCTGTAATTATAGATCAATAGGTACTGAGTTCTTGCTTCCAGCTGAAATCCATCCAAGGCCACAGGGAGGTGAAAGTATTTAAAGGTTAGGACACAGTGGCTTCATCCAATATCAGAATCCACAGACTATCCCGGAACCTTAGGCAGTGTGCTGCTTCACAACTTCTGCATGACCACCAGGGTCCCTCTCAAATGTTTAAGTCCTCACCCTCAGATCAAGAGCATGTGGCTCTGGGGTCTGGAAAGAGTACGTGGTTCCAAGGTCTCTGTTTCCCTCAGTGTTGAGCTGTATGTACATTATTACCTTTACGTGTTTTACCAAGTCTCCAGTTCTGTTTCTAATCACTCACTATGTGGTGTAGAATAAACTAACAAGCGACAACTAAAAGCCCTCAGGATATTTGCTCAAGTCAGCTTGAACATCTGCAGTTCAAGAATATCTCTGTGAATTCTACATCTTATATGTTCTTTATTGTTAAGGGGGATGGAAAGGAAGGGAGAGAGCAAAACAGGGTTATGCTTATAACACATGGACTAGGGAAGCATCACATTTCTGAAACATAAGAAATGAGCATAAACTGAAATCAGACTGCTAATCTCCCAGGGAAGCACAGCCCAGAATGGCCATTACTCTTACCTTGCTGGGGCCCTAGAAAATTACCTTTTGTATGCAGGTGACATCTGTTCATACAACAAGGTTAAAGGCCAAAAACTGAAGGATTGTGGATAAGCTCTAACCTTTAGTGTTCCAATGACCTAACAAAATTCAAGGTCAGAAATAAATTCTGCTATATCCATAGATGCTGGAAGCGGAACTTTTCTTTTCGCCTCCTGTAAGGCTGGATTTACATTGGACCCTTTAAAATATTTTTAAAATACTGTTTTAAAAGGATTTTCAAGAAGCTACAAACTATTTGGGCTTCTCTTTTTTTTTTTTCATGGTGTCAGTGACATGAATTAACAATATTTTACTCCATTTATACAGTGTTATGTAATACAGTAAATACCTTTCGACGCACCAATGACTCATTTGACATAATTCAGTGATTTTTTAAAGTTGAATCAGGTTAACCAGTCTTTCTTTCTGTATCATATAGTGCCAAACAATGTCTAAGAAGTTCAATGATATACTTGCAATGCTTAGCCAAACGCTCGATTTTCCAACTAGTTATTTCACTGTCTTCTCAAAATAAACTTTCTAGACAAGCATTTGACTATGTCCACTTCTACTTTAAGTAGAGTTGTAAGACATTTTATATATAAGATGGATAAGAGGAGCATGAGTTGGAGAATTGGGAACTAGCATTACAAAAATGTGGAAAAATCTAATGATGGAACAAACATGCAAATTCCATAGTAGACAAAATCTAGAGTGGCAAAAACTCCTTGTAGTTGGCCTCACCATCCGATGGCTTCACCTGTAAGCTTCCATCTCTGTCCTCCTTTGAGAGGCCTTAGCGTACAGCAGAAGTAGAGAACTTCCCAGTTTCAGTTTATCCCACATAGATCTGGTATGTCAAGATATCTGGACATGTATAGTAAACTGGGCAGTCTAACCTGCTGGAGTTACATTTGCAAAAGAGACTGAGATTACATCTAGTTGGGAACGGTTTTAGGGGAAGAAGGAGCCACAGTAGGCCCAACGGAGCCAGCAGTAGAGACTTATTCCTCATGAAGAGAAGAATTCTGAATAGATCATTACAGTACTTCCTTTGGGGGCATTTTTCTTCCAGCTACCTTTACTGTGCACATATCTGAATGCAGGTAAAAAAGAAGCAGGAGGGAAGAAAGATGAAGCAGGCAAAAGTTAAAGCAAGTTATCTACTTGAAATACTGTAAGACAATGGGACAGAAACAGATCTGCCTCGACTTCCTTCTGAAAGAGTAAACCAAGTCAGGCATCGTGGCACATGCCTATAGTCCTAGCACTCTGGAAGGCTGAGGATCCTAAATTCAAGACCAGCATGGGTGGGGGCAACGTAGCAACTTAAACCAAGTCTCAAAAGCAAAAATAAAAAAAAGGGATGGGGACGTAGCTCAGTGTGAAGGCCCTGAGTTCAATCCCCACTACTGAAAAAAGAAGAGGATGGAGCTTTCCTTGATTCACCACTGAAAACTGAAACTTTCCCACTGCTATTCTTTATGTCATTGCATCCACGCTCCGCACGTTACAGCAGGATTGACTTCAGGCAAAGAGAGTACTTTAGGGACTATATTTCTAGCTACTGGTTTGGTAGATATTTTTTAGTTATTATACTAGTAATTTATTAGATTTTCTTCTCTAGAAATTTCTGGGTTTTATTTTAAGTGAAATTTATAATTTTAAACACATCTACTTATTTTCTTCAGATAAAGAATTCGGTGGGTTGGGTAAATAATTTAGTCTTTTAGGGAAGTCACAAAATACTATACATTGCATAATCCCATTCAAAAAAAAAATGTCTAGCATAGGCATATATACGGAGATGAAAGGAAGACTGAAGGGGAAATGCACAGCTATTACTAATGGATAGAAGGGTTCTTTTGCAGATGATGAAAATGGTCTAAAATTGAATTATGTTGAATATTGCACAACTCTGTAAGTATAGTAAAAGTATTTAATTGTGCACCAAATAGGTAAATGCTACAGAATGCAAATTATTTCTTTTTTTTTTTTTTTTTTTGGTGCCAGGGATCGAACTCAGGGCCTCGTGCTTGCCAGGCAAGCCACTCTAATCACTGAGCTAAATCCCCAGCCCATGCAAATTATTTCTTAATAAAACTATTTTTTATTCATTTAACCAGAAGATTTACTGGTACATTTTAGATATACATGATGATTGTATTCATCATAGTTCATTTGTACCTATACATGATATAGCTTGGGATTTTTTTTTTTCTGTCCCCTTCCCCACCCCTTCTTTTCCTTTTCCCCTCCTTCTTTTCCTCCCTCCCCCTCCCTAGTTCTTCTTCTCACTTGAATATTTTCTTTCTTTTTCACAATATCTGTTATACATTTTTGTCCTTATTTATACTTTCAGTTTCTCACACAAGAGAAACAATGCAATAGGTACTCATATGTGTCTGACATACTCTTAAATAAAACTATTTTTAAAAATAAGTTCTCAGTAAATAAGTAAAATTTTGTGTGAAAAGCATTTTAATATTGCCATTGAAATATTTTATCATGTTTGTAGCTGCAATCCTTTTTAAATTAAAAATACAGGGTTGATGGGGAAATATTAAAATGCTAAAACATAGTATCGAATGTGATTTTGGAAATGTATGTATTCAGCTTGACATTTGCTTCTTTCAATTCTTATAATTCATATATGATTTTGAAGATATAATAACATATAATATAGAATATAAAATATATGATTTTTAAATTCTGCATTAAATTTTCTCATCATGGAGAAATAACTGTAATTTACAATTTCAGAAAAGGAATTTGTAGAACTGCCCTGTCCAATATAAAAGCTAGTAGGCACATTTATCTATTTAGAGTTACATCTAATAAAAATTAAATAAAATTAAAAGTTCAGTTCCTTAATCCCACTAGCCCACGTATCAAGTGCTGGATGGCCACAAGTGAAGTGGTTGCAGCATTGGACAATTCAGATAACAGAACATTTCCATAATCACAGGGAGTTCTGTTGGACAGCTTGTTCTAGGCATTTATTTGTACTCTTAGGGTACATAGGATAAACCTGCTTTGGGAACCATTTTTTTTTAATATCTCCTTAAGCTAGTGTTATTTGGATTTCAACTACTATTTTCTCTGAGAGGAATGAAAGAGGGAAGGAGAGAAACAGAAAACTTGAGGTCAACTGAAAGCCAGGAAAGGTAACTTAGGAAGCCACTAGGATGGGGCAACAATCCTGGCAAGAACCTCACCGAAGAGTCATCAGCATACAGCCTCCTCAGGAAAAGCTCAACTCCCTCCTGACCGAACAGGTTCAGTTTCTGTTCTTAAAGTTGTAGAGAATTTCTTCAAAAGGAGAATAGAGCCAAATCTTGCTGTAGAGCTGGAACCATTTTACAAGGAAAATAAAGACAGCCTACCAGTGAGTACTTGTGCGCATTGTTCCCCAAGCAGCCAAACACGCCACTCGTGTGCGTTAGATAAATAGTTAGAACATCAGGATGATTTCCCTTTATATTCTATACAGTTATTAGACTTCTGAGAATTGTAAAACTTTGGATACATGATTATATGAAAACATGCTATGTTAAAAAGAAAATGGAAAAGATTACAAAAATATTTACAGATAGCTTTGTATTTTATAATTAGGTATGTATATTTCTTAAAAATTTAGCATGTACATAAGAAAAAAGACTGGTAGAATATATGAGATGATGGATGATTGTTGAAGTGGACTGA
Source organism: Hystrix cristata (assembly GCA_004026905.1). Taxonomy (NCBI): domain Eukaryota; kingdom Metazoa; phylum Chordata; class Mammalia; order Rodentia; family Hystricidae; genus Hystrix; species Hystrix cristata. The sequence goes on along the minus strand of PVJO010023250.1, from coordinate 19,466 downwards.
ATGTTTGTGCCCTCCCAATTCGTACGTTGAAATCCTAATCCCCAAAACAACGGCATCAGGAGGTAGAGCCTTCGGAAATGATTCAGGTGTTCTGCCATGTGAAGGCATAAGAGAAGTTGGCTGTCTGCAACCCAGAAGAGGGTCTCACAGGACCCTAATTTCCAGCCTGCAGGACAGTGAGAAATAAAGTTCTGTTCTCTGTAAGCCACACATTCTAGGGTGCTTCATTATTGCAATTATAATGCAGTTAGTTATGTTCTAACTGGCTAGAACATAAAGGGAACTGGCCCTTTTTGATCTCGAGAAAAAAATAGTAAGTATCCCACACCTCTGGCCTGTTGTTGTCCCTTTGAACGCCTAGCTCATGGAAGAGGCCCTGGAGTCAGGACGCAATGATTCTACTCCTCTGAAAAAGATGTATTTCCCAGTAAGTCCGAAGCATAAATACTCTTGCCAGAGGAAGCAGGTCTCCAAAAAGATTATCATTTTCTGGAGAAAAAAGTTATACTTACAGCTAGAAATAGACTCAAAAAATAAAGTGGTGGATGTTTTTAACAGAGGAGAGACAGTGGTCATGGCAAGACAGTGAAAGATTAGATTAAATGTTGTTATAGTAATTCATTTATACAATAAATTGATATATCATTATCATCTTTGATAGTATTACCTGAAATTTAAGGCTCAGATCATTCAAGGGAATGATTGCTTATGAACGGTTTTACTTTACTTTTCTTATTGCCAGCTAAAAATTATTTCACAAACTGATGAATGTACTGAGACTAATAAAACAAACACCTACCTATCTACCAGGGACACATAGGTAACAAACATTAACGTTCATTAACTATATTTTCAAATAATGTTTCACTAAGCAGAGCATACCAAAAAACAAGTACATTAACTATATACACATATGTAAATAATGCAGCATGTAATCACCCCAAATTCAAGTAATGGAACTCACCCCATACCCAGAAGCACTCCTTGCACCTATTTTCACTTACTATTCATTCTTTCCCTGAATTCTGACACCACAGAGGGGTTTCGGTTTGTTTTAAATTCTTGTATGAATGAAAATATAGCATATTTGGGGGCTTGGCTGATTTTGCTCAAAAGTATGTGAAACTTATTCAAGTTTTTTGCTTGTAGCAATAGTTCATTCAATCATTGTATATACCTGGTCAGGGGAGAGGTTTGGGTCCCTCTCCACACTGGTCAGTCCTGGACATGTACGCAGCAGCAAGTGTGTGGATCTTGTTTTATCTTTTGAAAATAACATGATTTTTATTAAGCATACTGTTGATGTGCATTTACTTAGGCCCAGTCTGGGCTGGTACAAATAATGATACAATGAAAATTTTCTTATATATCCCTGTGGTGAACAGATGCTCACATTCTTGTTAAGTGTATGGCTAGGAGCAAGATTCTAGTCACAGGACAAATCACGGCTAAGCTTTGGAAAATATCATTTTCTTCATCAGAGTTAATACCAATCTGTATGCTAACAGAAAATAACAGTATTCTGTCACAAATCGAATACCATCACTTCTCATATGGTTGACATTTGATTTGCTCAAAAATACCAATGTGATGATGAGTACACACCCTTTTATATATTTCCTGGTGATATGTGTTAGATTTCTCTAAATTATAATCAGGAGAAGAATAATTAAGTATGTGACTATTCAACTATATTTAATATTACAGAATTGCTCTCCAAAGTGGTTAATTTGTAGTTCCATTTGTGGTGTCTATGAGAGATGATAGTTCTCTACCTTTTTTCCAACAGTCGCTAACATCAGTCATCTTTAACTTTGTTGATTTGAAATAGTGTTAAGTGCTTTACTCTGTCTTTAATTTTATATACTTAATGGTGATATTCAGTGTCCTGCATTTATTAGCCTTTTGGGATTCCTTTTTGATGAGTTTTCTGTTAATATCTTATTCCCATTTTGTACCTCCATAGTTTTCCTTTCACACATTAATATGTACTTTTCATTATATATTCTTGATTATCATCCTGTATAGTTTTCTACATTATCATTATATTTTTGTTTGGTTTTTTGAGACAGGGTTTCTCTATGTAGTTCAGGCTGCCCTTGAGCTCTCTATGTAGCTTAGGCCGTCTTTGAACTCTCAGCAATCCTCCTATCTCTGCCTCCCCAGTGCTGGGATTACAGGTGTGTGCCACCATGCCCAGCAGTTTTCTATATTATTTATTCTATCTTTTACTACATAGAAATTTGAGGGGTTTTATTTTCATTTTTTCCATTTTTTTCTAAATTGTAAGTCACATATTTACTGTTTGTATGATTTGAATCTTTGAAGAAATTCTTCCTTGTCTTCCTTGGTACCTTTTTCATAAATTTTGAGAGGTCTAGCCTTCCATTTAAAGATGTGAAAGGGTTCCCAATCAATAACGCTTTTACTCTGTGGGATGATTTCTTGCCAATCGCTTGATGTATGATTTAAACAAATATTTCTTTGTGAACTTGAAAATAAATATGGCACAAAAGTATAATATTTAAACTCAGTAGAAATCGGGTTTTTAAATAAATTCATACTGTATACAAATAAAATGCAGTTTAAATAAAAAAGCATTTACTGAGAGTTTTAGCACACTGAACACCCACAGTTTATCCAGCAATAGTACTGACCTGTCTATGGAAATACCTACCATAGACTAAGAGACGATTAACAGTTATGATAGACCCTTCTTTCATTTTTCATTGATTATCATAGCACATCAAAAGCGGGTTCCATTGAGATCTCTGTCACAATGAGACCAATATCTGAGTAGTTAGTTTGGATCAATGACTAGAAATTCAACTTATGGAAAAATTGTTTTTGTAGGACTTTACCACAAAAGAACAAACTAGGGTGTTTTTTGGAACTTCATATCAATTTCAGATCATCTTCCTACTCTCATGATCAACACTAACATCTCTGCATAATAGCAGCAGTTGACATTTCTAAAGGTGCATGTGTGTGTGTGTGTATGTGTTGGCTTATTCATTTGAATTGCCTGAATAGTCAATGTAGAAGACAGTATGATTGATTAATAGTGATTATCAAATTTCCAAACAAAGAGAATAATGAAGTTCCCTGTTTTCCCAGAAGATTGATCTACTTACTTCCCCTAAAGTGACATTCTTAAATAGTCTCTACACACTTCCTTTCCTCTATCTAAAACAAGATTTACATAAAATTTGCCATAAAGAATCAAAACACAATAAAACTTTGAGGTGAAAAAAATATTTTGATACTTGATAGGATATTTTCAAAACATTGTGAATACACTGAAATTCACCAACAATTGTTAATTTTCTCTTATGTGAATTTTACCCCACAAAAAACCCAAAACACCAAAACAAGATGTGCCCAGAATTAAGTAGACTATTCTGTAGCAGCAGTTCACAGCCTTCAACTAAAATATTGGGAAGTATGTCCTAAAGTATTTTGTAATCAGAAGCGGTAGTGGTCAAAGTATAAAATCTGACAAGAATGATGTTTGTATAAATTGGCACTGATCCAAAATTAGTCTTAAGATGGTATTACTCTAACATAGTTACATTTCAATGTACCTTCTGGTATTTTAAAGGGTATATGAAAGTGTAGAGTTGTAGCAGCTACCGGCTATGATTTCATATAATTCCCAGGCTGTTTCACTCATCCAACCATCTTGGGGACAAAAATCTACCATCATATCTAGCAGCAGTGGGATATTTGTAAAATATTACTCTATCTTTTGTTAATTTTATTTTATTTTAATGGTACATTTTAGATGTACTTAGTGATAACATTCATTATAGGGGATTTGTACCTGTACATGACATATCTTATTGCTTCTTTTTTTCCCATTCCCCTCCCCTCATCCCCTTCTCCCTCCCTATTTACAAAAGCCTTGTTTCCATTTTTTCCTTCCATTTCTTACTTCTCTTGTCCTCTGTTCGGTTCCCCCTCCCTATCTTTTAGCTGTGATTTTATATTTCATTTCTGACCTCATTTTTCTCTTATTTATGAATAAATATCTAGTAGGCAGAAGGCAGAAATACAGGCAACAGGGATAGAGCACATATATTCACATTGCTTTGCAGGATGACAATGCTAACATATCTCAATAAAGATAAAAGTGTTATAAATCAGATGAAAAAGGGCAAACTAATGATATAAGTAAAACTGACCACAATACTCTTCTTACTGATAGCTGTCCTATAAGTCAATAAACACAGTATTTTCTCATTATCGCTATAAAATATTGATTACTTTTCTTATTGTTTTATAGGAATTAGCTGTCTTAATATTCTCTAAAAATCTCCCAACCTTTACCAAAAGTCAGTAAAATTTAATATATGGATATATTAATTTAAAACTTTCTTTTTCATTAATGTAGCTATATTTATTAGTGTAAATTTCCATCTTGAGAAGTTGAATATTTTTGTGATGCATGTATTTACAAAATATTTCTCTGTAAATGTCAAGCCAAAAGGGGAAAATGTGTGTTGGTATCTTCCTTACTTTACCACAAATTTTGAAGTTGTTTTACTAAAATCTTTGTATGTCTACTGGAACATCTTATATGTTTTTTAGACTGAAACATTTAGAATGGCAGAATTAATACCACTATCCTAAAGTGACTAATAAATGATAAAATCTATCAGCCATTATTATGGACCAACCATCGTGTGTCCATTTCTTTCCGGCCCAGGCACTTGAGGGTTCCAGTAAAATTGTTCCCCAACTTTGCCTTTTAGGGTTCTCCCACGACTTTTGACCCTGAGATTCCTGCTGTGTAGTCACTTTCTATTACACACCAATTCAAGCCTTGTATCCTATTCTCTTGCATCTATTTCCTACCTTCACACTTCCAAAACCTCAATTTCACTCATTGTCATTAGTCCAGTCCTGTTCTTAAAAGGAAGACACAACCCAAGACCAAGAGGATGACCCTTGATTGATCTGTGCCAGTCATAGGAGTGACATTCACCTTCTGAAGTAGTTTGTTAGGCATTACTTGGGGCATAATTGCAGTAAATACAAAGAGGAGAGCTTGGCTAATTGCTTTTTTGGAGGGATTTTCTCACTCTTCAAACAGGACACAAGACAGTTACGTTCACTTTTCCACCTCTCATTTGTCTGTTTATGCCCCCAGGATTCAGGGAAGTAATTTCATAGATGGAAGGAGCGTCAACTTTAGAGGCTACAGCACCACGAATAATGCCACAAGCTTATGTTAAGACTAAAAATAGGATGCAATGTATTTATTGGGGATTGATATCTGTGAAAGGAAATGGGAGAAAGCACGATTCAGCTAAGCAAGAAACTGAAATGTGAAGCAGGTCCAATAAAGCCTTATTCAATTCCACAGGTTGCTCTGGGTCAGTGTCATCCATAGAAGATGTTCTGTCTGAGGCTGAAATGGTTCTTCCTTTATGCTCCGTTTTACTCAGTTTTCTGGAGGAAGGTATGAACCGAGGCAGCTCTGTGCAGCGGAAACACACTGCCTTGGAAGAGCTAACAGCCAGAAGCTGCCTCCTGAGCTCACTCTGCAAAACTGACTGTCCTTGAAGAGGGGTATGGGCAACACATCTTCCTGTCTACCACAGAGTATAAGCCAGTCCCCTGTGAATTTCATGTAGGATAATGGAAAATACCTAAGTCCTTATTCATGTCACTGATCCACTAAATTAACCAACTCAAAATTCCCTACCACTACGCTTTTTATTATATGAGATCATAAAGGTTCAGGCTTTGTTAAAATTTCCATGATTTGACGCTGGCAACTTCTTATTTGATATATTGAAATTTGCCTCAAGGTTCTTGACTCTCCCAGAATTCTACATAAATGTGGGATACAATTCTTTAGTATGACCTTGAAATCTTTCTGTGGACATAACTCTATTACTTCTTCAATTGTCCTTGTTGTAACCAAGAGATGCGACCCTGTTTTTGCAGTTTCCTTCCTAGGAGAAGGGGCTCAGACCTCATGCTAGGCTGATATATGTGCTGGGGGCAAGAAGAAGAAATGGGCAAATTCCCACTTTAAGGAATATAGAGCCGTAAGGAAAATTCTATTTTAACTTGAGTAATAAGTAGTTACTTATTACTTGGCATTACAAGTACATTTTTGGGAGACAAAGTATGTGCCCCATCTCCTTATGTTGAATTTAATTATACTCACCAATTAATCTAATTCTTATGACATATATATTCAGGAATCTAATTCCTCCACTAACTAGCTTTGAAAACTTCAGGAAGTCTAGCATCTTGCTAAGACTTGGTTTTATCATTCATAAAATGAAATTTTTAGACAAATCATTTCTAGACAACTTTAAAATCCTACAAATTCTATGGGTCATGTGGTCATTTTGGCTTACAGCTTTCTATTTCCTGAAGTACAATTTTCAATAACAACCGCCAAATAATAGCCACCCAGACATTTCTGCTTAAATCTCCCCTTTCGCCGGATGTCACCCTGAGGGTCTCTGACTACCTCGGTAGAGCAACAGACGCAAGGGAAGCTGTCAGACAGCTCCCTTCTGAGCTGTTGTCTGCTAAAATGCCTAATCATATCTGCCATGTGCAAGAAGCCATCCAGCCTCAGGCACAAAACAGGATAGCAATAAAACATTCCCCGGTGATGTCTGTGTTCCAGTGGGCTGTGAGAGATAGGAATGCATTATTGCAGGATCTTTCAGGAACAAACCAAAGGAGACCCTTTTGTATTTTTTTAAAGGGAACCATAGTTCTCTACAGCCAATTGGCTTTGATCTTAGAAACGAACATGTATTTGTATGGAACTGATTTTTTAATTGATTACTTTCAAATAAAGCATTTACCTGCCCTCAACACAACAGCCCTCCTCAATTGTCTCTTGATCAAATTTTGGTTCTGTCAATAAACAACCCATAAAATATATATCTGAATGACCAGTAAGTTTAGGAAAATATACTTAACTCCACAAGTACTCAGGGAGATACAAAGTACACACACAATAAGGTGCCACCATAAATCCTCATGTAATGACTAAAACGAAAAGACCAACAGGGTAAGCATTAGGAAGGATGTAGAGCACTGGAACTCTCACACATTGTCAGTGGGGATAAAAGTTTTCAGATTCTAAAAAACAAATGAATAAACATACATTTTTCTTGACTTAGCAATATCACTTCTAGGTATATATCTAAGAGAAATAAGAGGTACTATTCCCAAAAAGTCTTTGAAATGAATGATGAGAGAATATTCCTGTGGTCAAGAGCTGGAAGCAATCCAAATGTTTATTACGAAGCTGAAGGTGGTTGGGGATTTAGCTCAGTGGTTAGAGTGCTTGCCTTGCAAGTACAAGGCCCTGAGTTTGATTCCCAGCACACACACACACACAAAAAGGCAGAGGGAAGGAAGTACTCATACATAAATAAATCTCAGAAACATTATGCTGAGTAAAAGAAGCTGGACATGAAACATTATATATTATGTGATTTTCAAGAACAAACAAAATGTATCTATGGTTATAAAACTCAAAATAGTGCTATCTCTGGGTGGGGTAGAGGACAATCATTGGAAACAGGTAAGCAGGATCTCTCCAGGGTGCTGAAATTGTTCCAGCTCTTTACCTGGATGGTGATTACACAGGTACAAACATAAGTCAAAATCCACTGACCTGTGCACTTACAATTTGAATAGGTTTTCTATGTAAATTACAATTAATAAAAAGTGGTTTCCCTCGAAAAGAACAGAGAGCTCAGATTTGTTTCCTTATGTGAAATGTATCCAGAAATGCTACTTTTCTTGAAAGCATTCTTCCCAGACAAGCTGATCCTTCCCACCTCACAATAAAGGGCTATCCATAGGTCAGACAGACTGGCATTTAATGGGAAAGCAAAAAGCAAAAGGCAATAGCACCTATATAAACAGCTTCTACATTTCAAAAGCTTTCTATGTACAACATGCTGTGTATATCACGATTTCCATTCTCACAACCATCTGGCAAGGCATTACATTTTCTGTATGAGAGAAGTTATGCTCACAGCAGTTAAGTAACTTTCTAAATTTAATACAACTAAGTGATAGATTTGGGACTCAAATGGAATTTAGTTTGGATACAATGAGACATCTTTTTAATACACCCTGTCTCTTTCAAGGGGAGAAGTACTGGAAGCCACATATCCCACCAGGGAGTATGTCTTTATATATTCTCTCCTGCTATTTTGAAGCTGATTTCACTGGCCCTAAATAAGTCTAGAGTGGGTCAGGGTGTAAGCACCTCAGGAGTGAGATAAGCTTGCTTGCCTGAAGTGAGAAGAAATTAATGAATCACCCAGGCTCCCATTGGCAAAGCGTGGCCTTCACACCTGTTCAAGGGGGAAATGAGCAACACGCACACACACACACACACACACACACACACACACACACACACACATAAAGTTTAAAATCTTTATGAATATGCTTTTAGGTGGTAAAAATAGGATACAAATATTTTCATTTTAAAAATATGACAAATCCATTTCCATCTTTAATTTTTATTTTTCTGCATTCCAGGCTGGCAAACATTCAGATCAAGGAATGTTTTCGTGTCTGAAATTGTTTCAAACCAAATAGTTCCTTGAGAATGGATAGCTGTGATTTAATTTGGCAACTGTTATACACCGTATGAAAAGAACATTGAAATTAACACTATTGTGCTACCAGTCTCTGCTATTCTACTTCTTGTGCTTTTGAAACAACTTTTCTAAAAAAATCATTATTAAACGTATATTGGGGTTTGGTATAATTATAAACAGAAAAAATAATAAAAGTAAAACACACCAAGCACCTACTACAATTTCAGCATACCACTGCTTTTTAAATGAATATGCTAGAAAATGCAAAATAAAAGGCTTAGAATTTTTAAAGTAAGATTTTTAATCTCTTAGTAATTACGCGATGCTTACCAAAATCCAGGGGCAATAGGAACCTAAATTTAGTGCCAGCAATATTTTGTCTTTTAGAAAAGCACAATAACAAAACACATAAAAGCACATCAAAAGTGTCAAACAAACAAATAGGCAATCATACTTAGCTCACACAATTTCCACAAACTAAGATTGGGAATATGAGCCTGTCTGAGTTGTATATGAGCTATAGCAAAATACATACCAGGTGGCTTATAAACAACAGAAGTTTATTTCTCACAGTTCTGCAGTCTGGGAAGTCCAACGTCAAGGCACCAGCAGATTCAGTGTATGAGGAGGGCCTGCTTCCTTATATAGAGCTGTCTTCTCACTCCAGTCTAAGAGACAAAAGGTCAAGAGGTCTGCAACAGACACAGAAATCTCAATACTGAGGATTCTGCTCCCACTCTTCAGCATCCTCTGAAAGTTCCTGCCTCTTAATACCATCGTGCTAAGGGATGGGATTGCAGCATCTGAATTTGAGGGAGGAAGGGGGGCACAAACATTCAGATTACAGCAGAGCCCCATATGCCTGATGGAGAATTACCCACATTAATGAATTCTCCCATCAGATAAGCTCATACAAATCAAATAATCATTTCTTGGAAGTTCTATGTAACTAACCACTGTAGATTTATTTTCTCAAAAATCGGCTCATTGAGTTCTGCCATTTACAGGTTTGTGACACTGAGCAAGTTTCTTAGCAGGCTAAAGGCTCACTTTTCTATCTAACAAATGATAGGATGAAGGAAGTCAAATACAGGTAAAGACAAATACAAAGGAACATTATAGCTCCAGGCTGACAAGAATTAAGAATGCTTTGTTTTGCCAAGAGCCAGAGATGTAGTTTAGAGCACAAAATATTGAAACTAACTCCCCTCGATGGGTGGGCACAGGCTGGCTTGCACCTGAAGCAGACAACAGCAAAACATACTCATTTATTTATTTTTTTCATCTCCTAAGACCATTTGATCTTTGAACTTCTAGATACCAATCACATTAGGAAAACTTGAGCAAAAAAGTAACACCTACCCTTAAAAATAAACCAGGAGATTTGAATAACTCATGTATCTGTCATTCCCACTGCGATCCTCTACTTGGTAGTTTAATCACATTTTCTTACTCTGTATTTTAAGTAGACATTATGTACAGCTGGTTGGAATCTGACCATATAAGTTACAATCTTCCAAAATTCTACCAGAATTTATTTTTAAAAAAAACCTGGTGCAACCCAGGATGCCCAATAAGCTAGACAGAAACACAAGGTGTGTCTATTACCTCGTCTTCTCTTTCTCTTTTTACCTCATCTTTGGCACAATTATTGTTGAACACTTTTCCCACCTGGGAAACTGGGCAGTTTCATCCTCTTTTAAAATAATCTCTTTCAAAGGTTGTGGATTTAGCTCAGTGATAAAGCACTTGCCTAGCAAGCACAAGGACCCCATTTTGACCCCGAGCACCCCCTGAAATAAATAAGTTAATTAATTGAATCATCTCTTTGGTCCTTTGTATGTGATCAACACATTGGGTTGCATAAAAACACTTATATCTAAACCCACATGCACCACTTCCCACAAATATAGGCAGCCATCCACATGGACACAGGAGGTCATTAAAAATAAGTCAGCCATATTGAACTGACCTGACTCCTGCAACTTACAGGAACAAAGTGTCTGTTAGTAAGAACACTGGAAATTGCAGCCATTTATTCTCAGGCCACTTGGCACTTTCCATCACCTCACAGATCAACAGCTGCACAAGGACACTCTGAAACCTGTCACGAGCTAGAAGCCAAACTTTCTGCAGCCCTTAATTTCCTAAAATAAATCCACAGAACAGGCTCGTGGAGTCCTGCTAGAAGCCCTGGTTCCTGTGGCGGAGGTCAGGGTACTTTCGGAATATAAGCATCTCATTTGCATGACTAGAAATAACGCGAAATTTGACTTAATTTAGGCATTTCCTTTCATGCTGAAAGTTCTCACCACTGACACTCTTAACCATGATGTATCTCACCCACAGGTGACATATCTCTATGATTGGTCACAAATGATTGGTTTACATTTTATTTATCGATTCTCATGATGGCTCAAGAAAATCTACGATGTAATCAGGGTCATGAGAGTAAACTGTCGCAGGGAACAAGTCACTGGGTGGGGTGCTGGAGAACTAGGAAGTATGTATTTAGTTGCTTTCATCCAAGCAACTTAATGTTTCTGATACTGCAGCAATTTGATTGTTCTCACTGGGAGATTTTGCTGGACAGTGGGAAATAATCTTCTGCAGGGGTCAAGAGAAATGAAATAACCTACACAGGGACGAAGGATTTTCTGATATAATTTTACAATGAAGAGTGGAACAGTAATTCTCTACCCCACACAGGTGTTGTACTAGTTTCTTACCACGAATTTAATGACTTATCGATACGAAGATACAGTTTTGAACAAAATAAGTTCATAATCCAACAAAATCAAGGTATTGGCAGAGGTACATCCCTTCCAGAAGTGCTAGAAGACAATTGTTTCTCTCTCTTTCTCACTTCTAGAGGCTGCCCTCACTTCTTGGCTCACAATGATGCATTGCTTTGCCTTGCCTCCATCTGCCACCACCCTCACACTGCACCTTTGTCTCAGATCCTCGCCCCTCCTTTGGTAAGGCCCTCCACATTTCATCAAGGCCATTTAAATTATCCAGGATAAGCTTTCCTTCTCAAGATCTTTAATTTAATCACATCTGTAAACTCTTCTTGCACCCTTGAGGCACGTAGTCCCGAGTTGCAAGGATTAGGATGTAGGCCTCTTTGGCAGGGCATTATTCAGCCTACCACGGTTATCAACCAAGAACATTTCATCTTATAAAACTCATACATTCATTAAACTCGTACATTTAAATTTAAGGGAAAAGCAATTTACAGAACAGAAAAAAATATTTATATAGTAGACAAAACTCTCTGAGGTATGACATACACCCCATTGTTAGGGAAAAATACAGGTTCTCATGGCCTTGCATTAACTAACAAGAAAGCTTTGCTATTACTAATCTTTTAATGGAACAGGAAAGCTATCTTGCCAGCTTTGATTTTTCTCCCATTTACATTCCTGTCATTGCTAGCTAATGATATCTTACGTGTGATGGCCATTTTGGTTTAATTTTCAGGTGCAGAGCTTACTTATGTTTTGTACATTTTTCTTGTGAATTGCTCATCCTTTACTTATACATTTTATGTGTTCTTTTCATATTCTTAATATTGAATTTATTCACTGTTAGATATGGTTCAGATATTGATTTTCAGTCTGTAAATTAACCTTAACTTCGTGATACTTTAAGTAAAGTTTTTAATATTATTTTGGTCAATTTATCAATCTTTTCTTTTATTCTGTGTATTTCTTTAATAAATCTTTTTGACCCTCAAGTCATAAAAATGTTCTCCTGTTTTGCCTCTGAAATTTAGGAGACTTTATTGTTTTAGAAATAATGATTATAATCCTTTCATATGATCTAAGTAGTTACCTACTTTTATTTTCATGTAGACACCCAGTCAAATTTTCCTATCATTTCCCTACATCATTATCTCCCTACAGACTGAGACACCATCTCTATGCAATGTTTCATGTGTCTTTGAGTTTTTATATAATGTTCTAGTGATCTATGTACCGCTATTTCTATTTTTTACCCCAAAATTACATCATTGTGTAGAAGTTGTCTCTCCTTTCTGCTTTTCTCCAAAAGAATTACTTTAACTATTATTGGAGTTTCCATCAAATATAATAATTTTAGATTTACTCGGCCAAGTTTCATGAAAAGCAAAATGCCTAACATTTCCACTGGAATTGCGAAGAATTTACAGATCAGTTTGAAGTAAACTGACAACTTGATGGCACCCAGTCACTATCCACAAACGTGGCTAATCTTTTCAATTCATCTGTTCTTACATGTTGTTCAATAAAGTCTTAAAATTTTCTTTATAAAGGTCTTGTAAATGTAATTTTAGATTGATTTCTTGGCAGTCTGTCATTTGGTAGGTACAGAATTGTTTTTCTTCACTGCCCTTTGAAATTGGCTATTCCTGGTGGACAAGAACAATATATTGATCCCTTATTGTACTGCTTCTTGTCAATAATCTTCTTTTTTTCTTTTTTCTTTTGTTATCCTTATAGTATAGGTCATAGACTGAAGAGTAGTGGTGGCAACAGCAGGCATACTTGTTTCTGATTCCAATTTGATTCTTTTAAATTTCAACTACGTATGGTGATGTTGACAGATACCATGTATTAGGCTAAGAAAAATACCTTCTATTGTTATTAAGAGATTTTTAAATGCATTATTAGATTATATCAAAAGATTATTTGTATTTATTGAGGTGATTCTGTAACATATCTACATGTTCCCTTAAATATATTAATGAATGGATTATATCAACTTTTTCTATTAATAATCTTTATGACTACAAGATGAAATCTACCTGATAATTTTTGTACAATGATAGATTTTAGGACTATTTTCTTATTTAAGCTGTTTGCAGTTATTATCATAAGTGAATTATCTTAAAATGTTGTATTCCTTTATACTCTTAGCTGAGTTTTGATAAAGTAGTTGTATTATCCTAAAAAGAACAGTACGTATTAGACAAATAATGTGACTGTCCCAGGAAGACCTGTAAAGTAAAATTGTCAAATTCACTGAACCCCAATTAAATTTCAATGTATGTAGAGAGAGAAAAGGGGAAGAAGAGAGGATAGACGTTCTGCCAAGTTTCCCCAGCATTTGGTCTTGTGATCACTTTACATGCTCATAAACTCTGTGGATTTCAAACAGTTTCTGTGTATGCCAGTTGTAGCTGTGTATATTGATGGTTTTCATTCTAGTTAGAGATAAACACTTACATAATACTGATCCTCTGGAATTTTTGAGAATCCCTTTGTGGCTTTCTAACAAATAAGTTTATACGATCTTAATAGGTACTAAAAGGAATTTATATTGTCCATCTATTAGGATGAAAGATCTTATATACATTTACTAGATTAAGCTTATTAACTTTACTGTTCAATTATGATGTCCTTACAAATACCATGGTCTGCTTTTCCCTTCTTTATGTTTCTGAAAGAAATGTGCCGAATTCTTCCTAAGTGTAATTATTTTTCTTTTATGTCTTATGTCTCATAAATTCTAGCTAGGTTTTCAAATGTATAAAAGTGTTGAGAGTTATATATTCTGAGCAGACTATTACTTTTAAGATAAAATGATATTCCTCTTCATCTCCTATACTTTTTTGATTCACATGTACGTGATATTTTGGTGCTTTATTTTCAAAATTTCTCTACCCTTAGATTTTACATGCACTTTTATCAGCTTCACATTGCTGGCTACTTTAAAATCTTGCCTACAGCTTTCATTGCTCTAATAGGTAAATTTAGTCATTTCACATTTTTTGTAAAACCGATACATTTAAAATTGACTGTATCCCCAAGCAGGTACTTTATTCTTCACCATTTCTCAGGCTAATATTTTCTGATTTGCATGTCACTTAATATCTTGTTGTTTAATGTCCAAACTTCATATACTATATATATGCCTTTCAGTACAATGGCTTTTCCAACTACTATATAGACTAAAATTCTCTTTACACTCATAAACTCAGTGCAATATTTTTATGTGTGAAAAAAAATCTTCAGTCATCTTCCAAGTTAGACAAAATGATGTTATTATTGTAGATGTTCTAGAAAGTATTCGGATGTCAAGAACAGAGACACATGTCCTAAAAATTGATGGCACTAAGAGAAGCATCAGGATAGGCACTAAGCACAAGTCACTGTTCAGAATACCACTGGTTTTTGACAACCATATTGAAGTTTATAAGTAATGTAGAACATGGTCTGTTACTTATTTATAACCACTTTGCTGTACTGTGTACATTTGATGAAATCAGTAGTGATAGGACAGGAAATACACTATAATTTCTTCTCATTAAAAAATAGAAAATAGGGGTTGGGGATTTAGCTCAAGTGGTAGAGTGCTTCCCTAGCAAGTGGAAGACCCTGAGTTCGATCCCTGGCACCCTAAATAAATAAATAAAAAGTAGAAAATATTTTCTCACACCAGAGAAACTGAAAGTATAAAGACTAAAATGTATTATATTGGGAAAGGGAAAATATTGTTCAGATGGGAATGGGAAGAAGGGAGGAGGAGGCATAAGGAACAGCTGGACAAGAGAAATAAAAAACAGAAGGAAAAAATGGAAACAAAGCTTTTGTAAATAAGGAGGGAGGAGGGCGGGAAGGGAGGGGAGGAGAATGGAAAAAAAAGAAGCAGCAAGATATATCATGTACAGGTACAAATCCCCTATGATGAATGTTATCACTACATATATCTAAAATGAACCATTAAAATAATTTTTTTTAATGGAAAATAGGCTTTCAATTGGAAAATTGTCAAATTTGAGGGGAAAACATCTGTTTTTTGGAAGAGATTACCATATTACATGATGTATGCTTGTATCCTGCCTTGGTTTTTCTAATTCTTAAAGAGAACATTTTTCACACTCAACATTTTAGTTTTGTAACCCACAAAACTAACAGCAACCAAAAATGTTCCACTTACATATTCTAATCTCAACTGTTTCTTTCAATAACTTTCTTCATATTTTATTTCACCTCAATTTAATTAAGCACTTTGGAAAAGAGAAGCTGATGTTCCATATTGTAAATATGAATAATATAGGCAAAACTCTATAAAAGAAATTGAACAAGTAAACCAGAATTTCTACTAATTTTAACATATCTATTATACAATGAATAGATTTTAAAATATTATATTTTTTAAAAATCAAGAAACTAGAATACTAACTTAATTCTAGGTGAACTTAATTCTAGATATAATATCAAATAAAGATAGTACAGCTTCAAAAGTTGCTTATAGAATATTACAATACTGTAAATATCTTCAATATCTTGGGGAAGAAAAAGCCATCTTAAACTGGATTTAAAAATGACTAATATTAATGCAAACCAATGAGTCAAATTACATTAAAATTAAGAAATATCATTTTAGAAAGACACCATTAATAGAGCAAAAAATAAACAATTTGAAAAAAATATTTAAAATAAGTATACCTGATAAAAGAGTTGTATATAAAACAAATAAGGAATTCCTGCAACTGAATAAAAAAAAATACAAAGAAACCAATTTAAAAATAAATGGCAAAATATTTAAACAAGTCCTTCAAATTTGCAAAAAATATGTAAATATAAAAGATCCCAATATCATTTTTATTAGAATAATATAAATTTTAACTCTAATGAACATATATCTATAAGAATTTCTAAATGTTTACAACTTACTAACTCTTGAGTCACTGCTTATGCAAGTACAATTGGCACAGTCACTTTAGAAATCCTTTTATTTATTTATTTATTTATTTATTTATTTATTTATTTTTTGGTGCTGGGGATCGAACTCAGTGCCTTGTGCTTGCAAGGCAAACACTCTAACCACTGAGCTAAATCCCCAGCCCAAGAAATCCTTTTAAAATATCTACTGATGTTAACCATATAAATATAACCTAGGAGTTGAAGTCCTACATATCTGTCCAACAGAAATGTATGTAGGTGTAAAGGTGCAAGCATGCACAAGAATATGTGGAATAAGGCTCATACTGGAATTGGTTCAAAACTGTCACACAATGGAATATATCAGTAAAAGAAAATTAACTATTGCTATACAAAATGACATGGATTAATTTCATGACTATAATTGGGTTTCAGAAACCATAAACAAAAGAAAATACTGAAGATTTTTATTTATTTAAAATTTAAAATAGGCAAAATAACCATAGAATTATAAATTGGTATAGTGGCTACTTTTGAGTAAGAGGGAGGGTGTAGTAGTTGAGAAGAAGTACATACTTCTAGGGTGCTGAGAGCACTCTGCTGTGTGTATGTGGGCGAGTACTGGATTTGAGCCCAGAACCCTCACACTCAGATATATCCCCAACCCTTTATTATTATTTTTTAAATTTTTGAAACAGTCTTTCTAAGTCACTAAGTTGCCCAGGCTGGGCTCAAAAAATCTCCATGCCTCAGCCTCCCAGAGTGCTGGTATTAGAGGTGTGTATATTATGCACAGCTCATTCTGTTTCTTGATTGGTGCCTTAGTTTGGGGTCTTTTCAAGAGTAGAACCTGAAACAAAGATTTGGATGCTAATAATTTACTTGACTACATAAAGTTCAAGTGAGGAAATGAGGATAGTAAGGCAAGGAAGAAGGAAAACCAGGAAAATTTGTGTCAGTGAGTGGATTCCACTACGGGTAAAGTGAGCTCAGTCCTGCTGCTGGGATCCCTGAGAACCACGTGAAACACACATGGAACACACTTCAGGACTGTCCCTCTAGATATGGGGAAGCAGTGACATTTACGACCAGACTCCCATCCTCTTGTTAAGGACTACCCCATACGTGTCAACTGCCTCCTCTCTCCACCAACACACTCCCCAGCCAAATTACCAGTGTCCAGGTAAATTTAAGTGAGCTGAAGGAATGTGGTGTGCTGTACCACTGATATTTGATACAATTTGAGTGCTAATTCCCTGGCTGTGTTACCCCTGTAAAAATTCCTCATACTGTCCACTTCTAACTTGGGCACTTTTATGTATGCTTCATATACTGCAGTAAGGAAGCATATATATATGTTGGTCAAAGGAAATGTATCTTTGAATGAGACATCCATCCCGAAAAGAAATAAAATCTGAGAAGCCTTATACTTAAGAGCAAAACTTCTTCCCAGTTATTCTGGCTAGAGTTTCATGGCGGCCCCATCAGTTACTGCCTGTCACAACAGTAAAAGCACCTCAGAGTTCTTGACATGACATCAAAGTTTTGTTAACATGAAGAAGGATGCTTGCCATGAAATTCAACCCATGCTTACAAATATATGTGGTTATTCTCTACTTACTGAATATTGGCCGAGCACTTAGTTGGTCAAGCATTACCCATGGCTCCCATGAGAAAATACTAAGCACCCCACCCTCCCCCTGCCTTCAAGGAGCTCAGACACCAGTAAGAAGGAGACGTATGTAGCCATGAGCACTGATTTTGTCCAAGAGGAATGGGAATGACATTACGGAGACACTTGAAGGAGGAGTCAGATTTGGAAGGAAGAAAAATCCGAGAAGAGACAAATGTAAACACACACAGGCATGAATGAGGCTGCCCGGTGCACGTGGAGATGGAGGACATGGATGGTGGGGTGAAGCTCGGAAATGAGCGATGAAACTGACATGTAAGGGAAATTCAGATGGGAAGGAGCCTCCAATTGTACAGGATCGTCATTGGAATTAATTCTGTGGACAAAGCAGAATCAAAAAGGTTTTTTAAAGGGGGATGTCAAGAAATCAGTGTTCTAGTAAAAGAAGACATTAAGTGTAGAATGAATTGGAGCGAAGACTGCAGGGAAAAAATTCAGTTGAGAAACTATTGAAATACTTCAAGAGAAGATGATAAGGGCATATATTTAGGAGTTCGGAGGTAATATCTCTATAAATGTTTAAGCTTCATCATTAAATATATAGTCATAGCCCCAGACAGACTATAACATGCTATTCAAGCAAAAAGCACTTGACAAATAAAAGGAGAAACAGTACTCTCTAGAAACCCAAAATAAACCTATAGATGTAAGACAAAGCCAGGAAACACAATTTAAACATCCTAATACAAAATCCTGTAAAAGAATGAAAGTGAAAATGAGCAAATAAAATAGAGGTGAATGTGTGAGGAGCTGATAAGGCTGTTCTAGGGGTGAAGGCATTAAATTAATGAAAAAAGAAAATCAAACTTGTGAGGGAAAAGCAACCTGGTAAAGCTATTTTGGGTTTTGTTTTGTCTTTTTTCATAAAAAAGTACAAAATATAATTTATATAATTTGTAGAAAATTGCAGTGTACACAAGGCAGAGGCCCTTGCACAGGACTGCAGAAATATCTAATTTGTATGTATAAAATGTACAAAATAAATGACTAAAACCAAATTATCCATTTTGTGGAAAAAAATTAAGCTTCCAATAATTAAAGCAATCTTCTAAGGGGAAATTATTAAGTAGTTGGTGGAACTCGAGGGGGAAAGAGGATGCTTAGCAAAGCTATTGAAATTCATAAGCATACATGCAACTATATATTCAAGAGTTATTTATTGAGCACCTATGATTTGCCAGGCCCTTTTTCAAGGCTGGAGATACAGCAATGAATAAAAGAGATACAAATCCCTGACCCCATGAAACATGCATTCTTAACCTTTTACAATCAACCTACACTTTAGCTGCTCATACCCTCCAATGGTATCCCAGCATGGATCCCTCACAAGGCTTATGTAGCCCACCAACCCTCCTGTGACTCTCTGATCTTATTTTCCTCTGTTCACATCCTTGCTTCCAATAGTCCCACTACCCTGGCTTTCTTTGTGTTCTTCTAACACTACAAGATTACTCCTATTAAAATGATGAATGAATCTGCTATAAATAGGGAGGGAGGGAGGAGAGGGGAGGGGCGGGG
>PVJO010023249.1:0-26459 GCA_004026905.1 Hystrix cristata | reverse complement strand
ATGTTCACACTCTTCTCTCTGCAGTTTCCAATTATGTTGGTACTTTCACATATTAGTTATTGCTGCTCTGACCACCACCGTATCGTAAAGCAACATCTCCAGTTGGATGGAAAGAGGCACAAAGAAGAGAGCTGTCCCCCTTTTTTTGAGGAGGGATGTATGTTCCATCCGTTTTAATGATGAGAACCAGGCCACGTAACCACACCTTGCTGGCTACAATGAAACTAGAATCTAATCTTTAAACCAAGCAGCATTGGTTTACAGGATTAGGACACGTCCCTAAAATATGGGATTCTGTTGGTGAGGAAGAAGAAATTACTCTGGAATTGAGGTTACATTAATGTAAAATACTTTATCTTTCTCTTGGAATATTTTAAACACATATGAGTCATATATATTTAATAGCATTTATTTTTATCTGTCTCTATTGAAAACATATGCTGTGCAAATGTAAATAATACCACATTCATGTATTATGCATGTGCAAATATATAGATACACACATATATTATAATATATTCTGGTATGTTATTTTATATATATATGCATGAACATGTACATAGACAATTAAATGTAGTATACATATATGCATGTACATATACAAGTATACAATTACATATATAATTATGTATATGCAAATATACATCTATACCAATACATGTATACATGTATATACATATGCATCATATTTATTTAGTACAAAATTTGCACTGTGATAAAGAGAATCTTAGTTACATTTTATCTTCACCTCAAGTTACAATCTTAAGCCACTTTGTGTCTAAATATTGCTTTTGTTCCCTTGGATATTGTTGTTTGCAATCTTTTATTGTTGGTGAAAATTTAAAAATTACTTACTAGTGATTTATAGGATTATGATTCTTCCAAGATTCTATTCAGTTTGATCATATACATTACTCTATTTGAATCTTATTCTTAGTATTATTCATGTAAAACATAAAAACAGGGAGAATCTATTATTCATTAATTCATTCATTCATTCATTTTTTTTCTGTAAAATGGGGGTAGGAGGGAGAAAAAAAGGGAATTGAAATGTGTTATGTACATGTAGCAATTGCCTACAGTGAATGTAATCATACTATACTGCAGACATGTACTAATAAAAGTCAAAAAAAAATTTTAAGCAACCCTGAAAAACTTGCTACCAAGGCACTGATCCTATGCATTTACTAGTATAAATCTAACAAAATATGCACAAAATCTATAATGAAATTTATAAAACTCTGTTGAGGTTAATAAAACTTCTATATAAAGAGAGATTCTATTTCATATTCATGGATAAAAACGAAAGAATCATATTATGTAAATTATCAGAATTGTTCGGGTGTTCACAAAACTCATTACAAGTGTTGTTCCCTAACAGAAATGAAACATACTTTCATAGTTATGGCCCTTGCACTAACTAGTTACAAAATCTCTAACTAGGTGGATCTTGATGGTGTCTGTGTACCAAGTGTTACAAAAATGAGAAGTCATACAGAGACGTTTATTCAACAACAGAAGTATGTCCTCCTTTTCAAACAGTCCCTTGATACACTATTTCAAATAAGCAATTTAAACATTAAAAACACATCGGTATTAAATGGATTTCCCAGTAGTCAGTGGAATGTAATGTACTATGTAATATGCAGAGGTCATCAGGATAGTAGATGTTAATAGCCCAAGAGATTAGAGACGGTGCAAGAATGAAGCACAGTAGTTTGCATCATGCAGGGTAGGAACTGTCCAACCTTTTCACTGTAGGGGACAAGGAAACCAGTTTGGGTTTTGTGGACCATGTTCCCTGCTGGGACAGCTCAGCTCTGTCCAGACCTGGAAGCTGCCACAGAGGACTCTGAAATGAGCGAGTGGCTGTGCAGCCATTTGAATTTTACAAATTTTGATGTGCCATAAACTATTATTCTTCTTTTGATTTTTACAGCCATTTAAAATTTAGAAATTAGTCTTAGCTCTTATGCTGTATGAAAGCAGGGAGTGAGTCATAGTCTACTGACCCCCACTCAAGTATTCCCTATCAGAAGAATGTAATTTGTCAGTCACTTGAGTCTGGAACGTATGCAGGTGTCTACACATATTCAAAACTTTCTAATATCTAATATCCAGGGAATGCTTGATTATCCTGCCTTTGCAGTCCTCACACCCCCCAATCATCAGGAGCGCACTCAAGTCAGACACACTCGTAGCACTGTCAGTCTGACCACGCACACACACACAGCTGGCAGATATATCCCTTGAACTTTTTGCAGGTAATAAATAGATATTTCAAAGTCAAATCTACATTATATATTGGAATTTTTTTTATTATTCTATCTTATTTCTTACCCCCCATCCCACCCCATAGATATAGGTGCCCTGCAAAGAAGAACGTGAGCCCTGTCCCAGGATATAATTTAGGAGATGCAAAGGCAGTTGACAAGAGGTACTGTGGAATATAGAGATGTCTCATGTCATCCTGTACCAGAAAAACATTTTTAAAATTGAAAATATTTCAAATGGATAGTGAACTTGTGCCAAATCAAATATATCATACCAAAAAAAAAAAATCAGTGAGGTTCCTTATATCCCATTCAACTTGGACATCATAATGGTGGCAGTTATTTTACTGATTTGCTTGGGCAGACAGAGCACAAACCATGAAGGGTTCCAGTGCGTTCAAAGTGAAAGCCGAAAGTTTCGGCGTAGCCACAGAACTCCACGTGATCAGGCTCTTTGCTTATTCAATATTGCAGAGCACTTACCACTTCCCCGGCACGCCCCACACTCTTACCCCTTTCTCCTTATTCTCTACTCCCAGATGAAATATGACTGATTGACGACCATGATGATGCAGTACCGGGGACTGAACTTAGTGCCTTCCCATTGAGCTACATCCCGGCCCTTTCTTTACCTTCCACTTGAGGCAGGGACCCAGAGTTACGAAGGTCCCCAGGCTGGGCTCGAACTTGCAGCAGCCTTCCAGAGTACCAGCTTACAAGTGCGGGCCACCGGGCCTATGTTTTTTGCTTATTTTCCATCGGCATGAAATCGCTGTGAGAGGTGGAGTCCGTGTGTTGTTTCCCAAGCGTGTAGAGGTGCCCCTGGCCGGTAAGACAGTAAGAGCTCAGTGACCAGCCTTCCAAACGCAGGCAGGGAGCGTGGCAGCGAACCCATGCTTGAAGAGGGCAGGTGGCAGAGTCTGCTGACGATACATGTCAGTGTACCTGCAGTAGCCCTGTCTCTGTCTTTCAAAGTAGCAAGATTATGTGCCCTCTTAAAATTGTCTCTATTTGAAGATGAATGGCATGCCTGTCTGGGTACAAAGACAGCTTAGGGGTCTCCTGGCTGGCTGTCTGCTTTCCAGAACAGAAATGCCTCAGGGACTGGGGGCTCCCAGGGGCTGGTCTGGGTGCTGCAGGGGCAGCGTTTCAGGCAGATGGCTGAGGAAAGATGCTCCAAAGTGACGAGCCAGTGAGGAAGACACAGCCGTCCCGGTCACACCCCAGGGAAGTGCCTCTTCCAGCTAGACTCACCTCCGGACAGCACACCCTGCACGGAATTCCTCTTTGGATTAATCCACTAATAAGTAAAGTGCCCCGATCCAGTCACCTTCCAGAAGCCCTACCTCAGAACACATGAAGCTTTGGTCTAAACCATAACACTGTAGGTCTAAACTGTAACATTAACTTTCCCTACTGACCTCCTTGGCCCCAGGTTTTTCACGTTTTTAGAGCCACATAATTAGAAGTTGTCTTTTATACTAATGACAAAAATAAGGGGATGTAGCTGAGCGGCAGAGTGCTTGCATGAGGCCCTCTGTTTAATCTGCAGTACAGCAAAAATGAATACATAACGAAATAGTCTTTTTAACAATAGTGTGACAACGGCGGTGATTTCCATTCAGTAGAAAAATAGGAAATCTAAAACACTACTAATCATAATGAGGAGGAAAATGATATTTCTTAATCTTAAAGAAACACCATTAACCAATTGTTATTTTCCCATGAACTATAATTAAATGCAAGGTAGGCTATACCTCCCAAAAGAAAAGGAAATTAAATGAAGTGGTATTTTCTTGCATAAGCAGGATAGGCATATGCCACATTAGTGCTGTTGAAAGAGAAGAGGAAGAAATAAATAGCTAAGCATATACACATAAACCTATGCAAATAAATACTATGGAAACTCCACTACTTATAATTCAGCAATCATAAGGATGTCTGGTTAGGTTGAAATTATTTTTGAGTCTGTTTTAAAAACATGCAGAGAGGACATTCTAGTAATATGTAAAACAGATAAGGTTATCTACCTTTTTCACAAAGATGAAAAAGGTAAGAATGAGACTTGATAATTCTTACAACACTACCCACCCCCTTGACCCCTGTGTACTCTTTCTGCCTATTAATTCCTTCTGAAACTCTATTTTAAAAATGAAGAGTCAAAACAGTTGGCTAACAAAAAATAAATAAAGCCTAACTTTCAAGGAATTCTGTGAAACTGGGCCAATTAAATGAGAATCTGGATAGAGAATTGAAGACAATACCTGGTGAGCTGCTCTCTGTATGCATAGGAAGTGTCACACCTTAGCAGATGACAATTAGGCATATTATTCACATTCTCGGTTTACTAATGGAGGAAAAATATGGGTAGCTTTGTTGGGAAGTAATTAAATTTCATATTCCTCTTCTCAGTTTAATTTTCAAAGTCGAGTTTAGCCCCATGTTATCCTTAGGGTGAGATAGTAGAGTGTAATTTTTACATCACCCACAAATAATTTTTAAGAATGACTCCAATAATTTTAAAATAGAAGTTGCATATAATTAATGGAAAAAGACCTAATCTTAAACACAGAATCTTAAACACAGAAGTAAGAGTTCTCAGCTAAATAATGCATGAACTACAACAGAGTTGTAAATGTCATTAGAGTAGTAGTTCTGATCAATTCTATACAGTTGGACACAAAGTATTTTAATGTGAAAGAAAAGGAGGCTTATTTTGGAAGGAAGAACATCTTCAATTCAGGCTGCGATCTGTTCCTTCGAGGATACAATAATGACAAAACCACCCTTCCTTCAAAGAAAGACCTACCTCTTCCCAAAGGCAATCTCTTCTCATCAACTGAGATGCAAATTAAAAACTAATTTAGAAAGTGCTTGCCTTGGAAGTACAAGGACCCGAGTTCGATCCCCAGCACCAAAAAAAACAAAACAAACAAACAAAAAAAAAACAAAAAAAAACTAATTTAGAGTAAGTTCGTACTGCACAAAACCTCTTTTGTGTTTTAATAAGTATGCATTTTGTAACATAGTATTTTTCTTGTTTATAGAGGTGTATGAAAATGAAAATAATTTGTACCTAGGAATCCCACTTTAATTATTGTAGTCTTGTTTTATGTGAGGTTAATTGGTTTTTTGTTGATAGGAAAGTGATCCTGTGTTCTAGAAATACTCTTAAAAATGGTCTCAAGGTATCAGTACATTGTATATATGTTTCATGCAAGTGGCACTAGACCAAGATAAATTTTTTCTTTCTCTTAAACATTAGTATAAGTCACTTTAAAAAACAAATTAGTATATAAAGTGCCAAAATATGCAAATATTTTTATATTTATAGTGTTCAAAAAGGTTAATTTTAAATGCTACAAAAAGATATTTACTGAGATAGCTTTTAAAATAACATTGAATTCTGATGACTAACTGAGAGACTTTATTAGCCTTCTTTTATGACAGTCACCACTACTTCACTCCTTAAACCTAAGCTATGAGAGAGAAACAAAATCTGATTTTCAATATTAATTTGCTAGGACTTGGTCTAATCTGAGCTCTCAGATCACAGTCTGAATGTCTTGGTTAAATTCTTATTTTTGGATATCTAGAGAATGTGCTTATCTCATTTTTAAATCAACAAACAGCACCTGACAGAGGACTATAGGCTTTTGTTCTCTTGCTTGTTTTTACAGAACAAAGGTGGTATTTTGTTCTTTTTCAGTTGTTCAGAGATTTCTGGGGGCTACGATATATTTGAGAATTAGAGTTGAAATAAAGATTTTTCAAATCAAGACTTACTCATTAATCAAGAACTTTATCCCAAAATACAAATGGAAACTGTATGACAGCTCGGCTTTCAGTGTTGTTCAGGTGGAATCCCTGCACAGGTCTCCCTCACCTTGAATACAAGCCACACAATCCGGTGTGGAGATGGCTGTGGATGCCGAGTTTATCTGCACCCTGATTTAGATAAAGGTCACCCTCTAGTGGGATTGGTGCGTATTTCAGTCTCAATCCTTGCTCTCCTAGAGAAGAAATGTCACCTGCCATGAATTGAGTTGCAAAAAGAGTGATTTTGGAAACCTAATGTCAGTCCTAATAAAGGATTTTTATCTGGGTGTCAAAGAGGAAGAGATACAGATTATTGAACTTGACCTCAAGAAACTGGGATTAAGAAATCTGAAGACACAGTAAGCTTATTAATGTCACACAAAAGTCACCTATGAATAAATCTTAAAATAACTTTAAAAGACAGTAGAAAAGAAGATAGGCTGCTCCTGTGTTTAAAAAAATAGAGCAGTAAAAAGAAACTTTTTTGTTTTCACTTGTTGAGAATCATGACTTTATAACATCCGGATCCTGCTAGAACCTGTATATGGAACTTCTAACATGATTGCCTAGATGATAGGCGGCCTATGGAGTCACTTGAAATTGAGCACTTAGAAAATTAGAGCAGCTTTTAAAATTAAATGTGGGCTCAATGATACTTTTAAGGAAGCTTTTTTTTTGTTTGAGGGGGAGCTGAGGATCAAACTCAGGGCCTTGCACTTGCTAGGCAAGCACTTTACCACTTGAGCTAAACCCCCAGGCCTCAATGATACTTTTAATATTTATTGAACCGTTCCTTTGGGCAAAGTACTTTTTTGTACATTACTTAATTTTGTAATAACAATGAAAAAGAACAAGGGTAACCATGAGGTACAAAGCAATTGTTACTTTTTTTAATTTAACTTAATTTTATTTTAATGGTACATTTTAGATGTACATAGTGATAACATTCATCATAGGTGATTTGTACCTGTACATGATATATCTTGTTGCTTCTTTTTTTCCCATTCCCCTCCCCTCCCTTCACTCCCTCCTCACTCGTTACTTACAAAAACTTTGTTTCCATTTTTCCTTTCATTTCTTATTTCTCTTGTCCCTCTGTTCCTTTCCCCCTCCCTTGTTCCCTTTCCCATTTGGACATTTTCTTCCCTTTCCCAATATAATACATTTTAGTCTTTATTTACACTTTCAGTTTCTCACACCAGAGAAACAATGCAGTATTTAAACATGTGTGTCTGATTTATTCCACTTAAGAATATGGTCTCAAGGTTCATCCATTTACCCAGAAATAGCTCAAACTTATCTTTATGGCAGAGTAGCACTCCATTATATAAAAAAATCACATTTTCTTTATCCATTCCCCAGTGATAGTACAGCAGGGAAGGAAATAGAAGACTAGAGCAGCAGTTCTTAAATTTCTATTTATGTCAGAATCACCTAAAAAATTAGTTCAAATGTAAGTCTAGGGATGGAGCAAGTAAAACCTTGCATTTCTAACCAGTTCCCAGGTGGGGCAGGCAACCTGCCTGGGGAACCACACTTTGAAAATGACTACACCAAGTTAGAATGTGTGTATATGACTATCTCAGTGGAAATTCTTTCAGCCTGGATAGGATGGGCCCACAGTAGAAGCTTGGTTTATCTTACTTTTCTGCCCTTTTGGAACACCACAAAATAACTATATACACATAAAATAAGTAAGTATGATAGAGACCTAGAGTGACCATAAAGACACAATAACTGAATAGTTGCAAAGGCTTTGAACCTAGAAATTTAAGTCTAATGCTTTCTCTCTTTTCTGGATCTAATTTTCTAGTTCTCCATGTGGTTGACAAGAAGTCAAAGGAGTTGGTAAGGGGAGATGGTGTTCTGTAGAACACATGCGGCAGCCCTGAGATCAACGGTCCTCGAAATTTACGTGCATTGTTATCAAGGGTCCATGGATATTGACTCCACAGTTCTGGGTCGGGGGATGAAGTGTCCACTTTAACAATCACCCTTGTATGACTCTGAAGAAGGTGACATTGCAGCCTGCTTTGAGACACTCCTACTTAAAAGTTCAACATATTTGGTTGCTTTAGGTTTGAGAAAAGTAATAGCAAGGACATATTGCAAAGAGCAACTTTTCTATTAGGCACTAACTTCTGGCCAAATGTCAGTTCAGAACGTGAGAGAACAAAACAGGCGATCTGAGTGGATAGAGCTACACTAGGGCCTTGTCACCCAAACTCACTTTTGACTTGAGGAGAATCTCAAGCCAGGTAAAAGGCAGGACTTGGCCCTCAACCTCCCTGTCTCCTTCTACCTGACCCCAGCAGACAGGGGACTGCAGATGATCTGAAGTGGTCAATCGGGTGCTTCTGCCTGGGAGTCGGAATCATCAGGGATTGGAGCACATACTCAGGATATCAGAGCGTGGAGAGCAGTAGGGATCGCTGTGAATCCAAGAGACCTTGGGATGACACAGGGTCACAAGGTGTGAGGGGCGCAAGCCGTCAGCAGCAATGCAGCCAGCTGTCCGTCACATGCAGACTGCGTCTGGCTGGGCTGAGCTTTCTGGTCTCTGGGACATTGTGTCTACCCAGCATTCGTATCGTTTTTCCGAGTGCCCATCACCATGGCAACACACTCCTCTAATTCTCAACCTTAATCCTTAGGTTGGAGAGACAGTTTACATCATTCAATGAATAATCATTTTACCTATTACAAATTCATATTTTAATATATATTTACCTGTCTTACAGTGTATATGTAATTTCCACTGGTGTTACTCATGAGAAAACAGTTTAATCTTTGTGGTCTCAGTCTGCTCAGCTACAAAATGAATAGGAGGACACCAAAGATCTCTAAGGCCCTTCTCTGTTGCCCAGATCCTCTCCCATTCAGCCTGATGATCGCCCTTGGGTGGGACTATAGCTGTGGAGGAAAGATGATTGGATTTATTATCTAGCCCTTCTCTGCACAGCTAGAAATGGAATTCAGATAAATTAAAGGATCAGTCTGGAAGTTTTGGAGACTACCTCCATCTCTTTTTATAAGCTCAACTTAGTGGCAGCTAAATAACCTAATAAACTCCTAAGAGGAAAAAGGATTTCCCAGTCGACAGAGAAATCTCATGTCTCTTCATCTAATACCAGTCCCTAAGCCTATAAAAAATAGGGTGTCTCCACTTTTTTTTTTTTTTTGGCACGCAATACAATACTAGCAACTAAAGAGAAAATCTACTTTTTTCAACAATGTAGGGTAACAAAGTGCCCTTCCAGGGAACTATTTTTGACAGAAACAAACCTGAGTGAAATGTGAACCAGTCCCTGAGAAGGAAAGGCAAGACTATTCTGATTAAATTCTTTGGAAACCCTTCAGTTCCTGGAGTCTGGGAAATAAATATATCTATTTGGGGCTTACTCTATGTTCACTGCTTCTCTTCTAGCGTCTACTTCCTACTAAAAAGACTTTTGTCTAAGACCTCCACTTATTTGGTGACTTAATATTCACCTTATCAATACCTATTGTCAGTGCTGCCTATTCACGTGATAATTTCCAGCGTCACAAAGGCTGTCACAGGGAGAGTTGAAGTGGCAACAAAACTGATGAGAAGTAAGCACAAAATGCACTTTTAAAGTGGCTTGCTAATGTTTCAGGTACTCAAAGCACCACTCACGCTGTTCCCTTGATCAAAAGCCAGCAGGCCCCCCCACCACTCAAATTTCTTTTGGCAGCGATAAGCCAAAGTTGCACTAAGGAACCACCTCAAGCATCAGTTATTCGTATAAGTGCTAACAAGTGCTTACTGAGCATCTATGGCATATTATTCGTCTGGGACTACTATCTTTTAAAATTCTTTCTAACCTACCTCACACTCCAGCATCAGTGTGAGGTGCTTTCTCCTTACCCTATTTTCCTCCATCTGAAACACCTGCTCCTTTTTAAAATCTTCAACAAGCAGAATCGTTTAAGCCACAGGTCAATACCACTTATTCCATGAATTCCTCTACAGTATCTTGGCTGCAGTGAACAATTCTCTGTTTCCCTAGTGAGGATGCTTATATTTGCATTATAGTAAAACTGACATTTTCTGAGTTGTACCATATTTACTAATATACATTTTACCTCTGAATCTGAATTAGAAACTCTTTTTTTACAAAAGGAATGTGTAGGCTGAGCATAGTGCTTGCAAAAGCTGTCACTGCCAGGTGCCTTGAAAAGTCACTTCCCTTGAGGCTAAGTCAGGAATTACACAGATTGTAGCCCAATAACCAAATATACAATGTCTCTATGTTCTGATTCATGAAATGATTTGTTCATTGTCTGTTAAAATAAGGGTGGTGATGGAATTATAAATCCAATTCTTTTTTTTTTTTTTTTTTTTTGCTGGAGATCAAACTCAGGACCTTGTGCTTGCAAGGCAAACACTCTAACCACTGAGCCAAATCCCCAGCTGAGTGGTTAGAGTGTTCTTAAACATTCATTTAAGAAAAGTTAGGACTGTTTTCCATGAAAGTAAAAACATATTGCATCCATCAAGAAAGAAAGACTCTGGGGCTGGGGATTTGGCTCAGTGGTGGATTGCTTGCCTACCAAGTGCAAGGTCCCCAGTTCTATCCCAGCAACCCCCCCAAAAGGAAAGAAAGACACTAAAAATCAGTGTGAACCCAAGAATCTTCTTCCCTGTGTTTTAATGAACTTTACAACCTCTTAAAAAATTCTACTAACTACAAATAGTGACAATATTTAGTTTCAGCTTATATTTTCGTGATATTATTCCTAGTTTCTATACTATTAAATTCTTTAAAGTCTTCCTGAGAAAAAATAAAATCTAGCAAATACAAGTGCTTGTCTAAATGTTAACAGTCTTCTATTTTATAAGAAGAACAACTTAAACACCATTCCTGATTTTTGTGTATTCATGGAAACTGATGATGGTTTTGGAAAACTGAGATAACACTACATTGCAAAATAAAAAAAAAAATCCTCCAACTACATGGTAGTTATTTCAACACTGCATATCATGTGCAAAAATCTAGAATCAAAAATAAAGAAAATGGCTTGTGAGTAAATGGAAGAGTTAATATCCCTAAAACTTAGAATGTATCCACTAGAGAAGATCACTGTAGACTGGCAATTTCTTTTCAAGAGAATTGGCAGACTGTGGATAAGACTCGTGAGGTAGCATGTATAGCATGTGAGACATTTGACTATAGAATATGTCAGCTAGAGGTTATAAATCTTTATACAACCGTACTCAAACAATTTGAGTCTATGCCGACCTGAGTATGACTATGGGTTTCCTACTCTAAGCTTCCATCTTTGATGACATGTCATCAACATTTTCTTAGTGAATATTTAGCAAATTGAAGGCATTGTGGGGCCGAGCGTCAGTGCATACATTGAAGGACTGAATCTCATCTGAAAAGGTTCTAAGATGGAGTGATGTATTAGAAGTAATAAAGGGATGTTCAAATAAGATAAATATGAATTGTTTCCCTTGGAGTCAAATCCATTTTTCACAAGTCCCTGATGGGACTGTGAGCATCAGGCCTAATAAGCAGGAGAGCAGTTCGTGACAGAAGGTTGGATGACTCAGCAGAGGGCTTTGGCTGCCAAGTCATGGAAGTTCAGCTTCAGGAGCTGACTGTGGTAAGCGCTGTGTAGACAGCTCTGCTCTGGGCACTCACGAGCTAGAAAGGCCACTTAGGTAACAGGTCAGAAACTGCAATGTTAGCTGAGTCTGACTGGCTCCCAAGACTTTGCTTACTTATACCCCAAATTGTTCCTAACCCAACTCGTGCTGTCATATGGAGATGACAGAGTTTAATAAGAAGCGTGAAACATATTTATAATTAATATTTGGTACATTAAAAGATAATTTCATCTGTATGCATTTTATGAGGCTTTAAGCACATGTCACTTCTTCACAAATCAGTCTGATTCCCACCTATTACGTGACTTTTTGTTCTAGGTTCCTCACCCTGAGAAGACTATAGATGTTGTGAAACTGACATACGTACAAGACAAAGGAAAACGTTCTTGTGTCACATGGTACCATCTAGCTTCAACTATCAATAGATGAGCACATTTTGCCCTAATACAAAGAAGAATATTGTGTCAGGTACAGTTATCCGAGATGGAAGTAATAGAAAGTACAAGTTTATTACCAGAAAGGAGAAAACCATGTATCACTAATACGTTGGAATAGTGAGGTCAATAACTTGAAATTTTTCTTGGGTGGCCTTTGTTCGCCCTTGGGACGACTATCATTTTAATATGGACAGAATGAACACATGCCTATTTCATCAAAATATCATTTCATTTCGCCTTTAAATGTTAGTCTTCCAATGGTGTTATAATAATATATTTCATGAAGTATCATTTTATAAACTCGTTTTCATTTGAAATGTCAAAAATTCATTGAATTCCACTTCATAGAGAACTGATATAAAACGATTAGTTATTGCTAATTCTATGACCTCACCTTTTTTGAGGGGGTGGTGTGGGGATCTAACTCAGGGCCTTGCACTTCCAGGCAAGCACTCTACCGCTTGAGCTAAATCCCCAACCCCTATGACCTCACCTTGAACCATGTCTTCTTTATTTAGCTCTCTCTAGCCATGATGGCCTCTTGAGACCAGAGGCTTCTTTACCCATTTTTTTCATCCATTCATCTATCCACCTATCTGTCTGTCCATCCTTCCGTCTCTCCATTCATCCATCCAAAGACTTGCCTATGATGAAGACTTTCGATTTTTTGTTTCCTTTACTTAGAATGAGGCATATCCCATATCCTTAAGGTTTGTGTTTATGTCTCTGGTCAAATATTGACTACAAGACAGCCTCAAGAAATCTCTCTTTAAAAATCAAACCCTCCTGGGTTTGAGGATTTAGCTCAGTGGTAGAGTGCTTGCCTGTCAAGCACAAGGCCCTGAGTTCGATCCCCGGCACCAAAACAAAAAACAAAAGAAAACCCAAATCTTTCTTCTCATTCCCAATGTATATACCTTGCTTACATTGTCATATTTTTCTCTGTCCAATACTCATTGATTTTTGATAATATATATTTGTAGTACATAATGTTTACATTCCTTAAAGGGACTTGGTATATGTATATAAATATATCTTAATTTCTTTTTTTCAATCCCCTTTTCCCTTTCTTCCTCCTTCTCCATCCATCTCTTGGTCCCTTTCCTTTTTTTTTTTTTTAACATGTGTGCAATACATACTGTTTACATTCCTTGTTTGGAGCTGGTACATGTACATAACACATTTTAATTCCTTTTCTCATCCCCTTTCCCTTTCCCTCCTCTTCTCTCCCTCCATCTCTTTATTCCCTTCCTCTTTGAGAAAGATCTATCTCCTTGCTTCCAGTTACCTATTTTTTATTTTGCTCTTTATTTATAATTTGGGTTTCTCATATAAAAGAAACCGTGCAATATTTAAGCTTGTGTGTCTGATTTCTTTCACTTAACATTATGGTCTCAAGGTGCATCCATTTTCCTACAAATGACCCATGTTTGTCTTTACGGCAGAGTAGTACTCCACCATGTGTAAAAACCACATTTTCTTTTTCCATTCATTCACTGATGACATGTAGGCCATTTCCAAGATTTAGCTATTATGGATTTGCTGCTATAATTATGGGTGTGCGTGTATCACTGTAATATGATGTCTTTAACTCATCGATTTTTAAACTTACTTATGATCTGTCTCGTCTGCTGGGACGTAAGCCTCAAGGAAACAGTGTCTTAGATTTATCGCTGGGAAATCCTTAGCACCTGAAACCCTCCTACTGCTCCACAGAGTAGGTATCAGTGAGCACTTGTTGAATGAAGTATCCTTTGAAAATCTGAAGCCAGTATTCTTTGTACTTTGTAGAATTAATTAATGTCCTGAATATAAGAAAAATTAGTTATACCCTACCCGAGCCCTGCCACGGTGTGAATGGCTCCTTGAAAGCTCAGTGGTTGGGAATGTCGTCTTCTAATCCACAGTGCTGGGGGGCAGGAGACTTCCGATCTCACAGGGCACGAGGGTAGCAATCTCGTGAATGGATCATGTTGTGGTTACAAGAGCGGGCTCCTTATTATGGGATGGCATCTACGGAAAGAGCGAGGGCGGTCTTCCTCATCGCACTCTCACGTGACACTTTCTACCGTGCCACGACCTAGCCAGCAGGTCTCACCGCCGTCGTCCCTGGGCTTGGACTTCTGGCCTTTAGAACCCTGCATCAAACAGATTTCTGTTCCTTCTAAATTACCCAGAGTGTGATGTTCTTTTTTTTTTTTTTTTTTTTTGTGGTGCCGGGGATCGAACTCAGGCCCTTGTGCTTGCAAGGCAAGCACTCTAATCACTGAGCTAAATCCCCAGCCCCGTGATGTTCTTTTGTATCTATAGCAGCACTAACTGGACTAAGACAGCCTATGTCAAGAATTTAGTCCTTGGATAAAATTCCAACACAGTAGTATCACTTTTCATATCAAATATAAATTAGCCACACTTCTTCAATTATATTTATTAATACAGGTTATAAATTTAAAGTCCTTAAATTAGGGATATTTGGTGTATTAAAACAACAAAACGATGCTATGTGATTCAGCTAAATTATACTAAGTTTGCTTTTTACACCATATATTTTTGTGAATCTTTAAATCATAGAACTTGCAGGGAAAAACACAAGCCCCCAGCTACATTTTACATAATGTCTAAAAATGAGGGAAAATGACATAATGACAGATACAGAGATTTTCTAGCTAATTCGAAAACTCAAAAAAGAATGTCATATCTCAATCCATGCTCTATTGTGGGGCACTATCAAGACCCGTGTTCCCAGTGTCTGTCACTTGGACAGCCAGGGAAAGTTCAAAGCTTGACTCCCACATGACCATGAACCTCCATGAACAAGTCCTTTTTAGTATCCTCAGGCACGTAGCCAGGCTGATTGCAGACCGATGTTTGTTAAGGTATCTTAGTGAAGTTCACAGCAATGAAAATCCCGTCTATTCCTCACTAGCAGCAGATGGTGGACATTTCTCTGCTAGCATTTGGTTCATAATCCAACGGTTTAGAACCACAATCAAAGGCTCCTGACTCTGGGGAAATAACCCAGCTGAGGAGTAAATGTGACAGTGACTTCCAAGGAGTCACAACTGGGGATAAAGCAGCCAACTCTAGTCCTTTTGGATTCTATTGATGGCATCTGGCATTTCATAGATTACGTATTGATAATTGGTGTAGCAAACACTACTGGGCATTGTGCCATGGTGTAAGCAAAGTGGACTTCTCCACAGCAAGAGGACGTGAATGGATTTGGTGAAGCCAAAACCCACATGGTAGCATCACTGTGTCTGATTTCTAAGAACACTGTTTAACATGTCTTGGCAAAGCTTGCAGGGATTATGCCTATACTGGAAGGAGGGTTAACTTTCAGAGCACTGAATTAAGTCTCATATGGTAATGCCATATTTGAAATAGCATGCCCTAAATACAAAATCAATGACATGTGCCTTCGGCTGTATACATTTGTCAGTGAACTCTTCTAGCCCCCTTGTGGAAAATTCAGAATTTCAGATTGAGTTTGAGATCCCCAACAACAAGCTTACAAATTTATAATAGCAAAAAAGAAAAAAATAGCTTTTGTTAGGGGCATTACATTCCAGCAAAGCAAGCATAGACATAATTGTCCTTTTCATTCCATCTGCTTTGAGCTGTCCATTGAAAGACTAATAGAAACGTAACCTTAAGTGATACACATAAATAAATAACAACCAGGCAGCTGCTGTTCTGAGTGGTTACATCACAGGGGCGAAGAAGTAAAACAGTGTGGTCAAGCTGAGGCAGCCGGCCCGGAAGGCACCTGCATACTGCTCCCTTAATTCAGCGCAGACCACCACGGTGCAGTCAACGTAATTTTCAGTTTATCACCTTTCTTCAGAGTTCAGTATTGAGTACCTGTTCGATGCCCGAAGGCTGCACGGCATTAGCGACTGTCACATTTCATTTTCCCCGATCTGTATCATGTCATCACTGCCTCCCGCCTCGTCACAGTTTTGTCTCTTGCCCCGAGCTACATTCTCATGCTAGTCAGCGAGTCTTGTTCTGGCAGCCTCTGACAGAGCCACAGGGAATATCTTTCAGTGCTGCACCAAACACGCCCTGACTTCAGCCTCCAGCCTTCAGTCCCATCCGGAAAAGGTCAGAGGCATCCTTCAGACTACCGACTGCCATTTCTCTTTCTCATCACAAGGGGAGCCAGAACTAGGGTATGTGGAGGTGTGTAAGATGCACAGAAGGAAGTGCACCTGGCCGAAGGCCTCTGGTGGAACTGGAGTTAGAATAAGGAGTGGTGAAGTGGAAGGCGTCGCACAGAGGCCTGAAGTGTAAAGGCTAACACCATTTTACCTGTTGCAAAATCAGAGACCCATAGAAGTCTCCAGCCCACGGTACCCAGCAGTGGAAGGAGGGCCAGCAGTAAGGTGGGAAAAGCTGCCTCTCTCACTGACTGGTGTGCAAGTGTGGTCAAGCCATCTTAGGCAATGAAGCCCTTGACTGTCTGAGGCCGGGAGCGGAATGGATGTGAGGGAAACTGAAACTCAGTGGAGATCTCCCAACTCCATCTTTGCTCTTGGTTTAGAATAATCCTCCTACCACAAGCATTGCAGAAAGAAGACAAATGGCAGTGGGGTGAGAGTCACGAGCTGGTGAACTGCCTCTTCAGCTCCCTTATGTTCTAAGCAGTCTCTCAACGTTGGCACAATTGATATTTTTGAACCAGAACATTCTTTGTCCTGGGGCGTGTCCTGTGCAGTGTAGGGTTAGTGGCATCCCTGGCCTTTAGCCATGAGATAGCATCCGCCCTTTCCAAATTGTGGCAACCAGAAGTACAAGGAAACACTGCCCAGAGTCTCTTAGAGGAGTTCAAACCAGCCCGGATGGAGAACCCCTGTTCCCAATTCATGTCAGTGTTGTGACACAACAGAAGCCAAGATGAAAGTCCTGAATAAAGTCAGGCATTTTTCAAGTACATTATTTAGGCATTTTCAAATAACCTAATATTACTTTTTTTTAAAGCAACTGATTCTGCATTTTAAACTTCTTAACACAATTAATCTGACCTCAAATAGGAATTATCATTTTACTATACCATTATGTGTTAGTGATTCCACTGAGTTAGAGATGAAAATCGCTCACAGACAGTACTTTTCCTCCCTCTAGAGTTTCCACATACCTCTCACAAAAGGGTATTTCATGCACACAATAGGTCACAGGCATTTTATGGGCAAGGAGTTCTCACTGTCCCACTTTGACTTGGTTCATATATTCTGCTATCTTTATGTGAAAGCAGTACCAAAGAATGGCAGGGAACTGCATGATACCATTCTGCTCGGGCGTATGTGTCCTTTCTAATATTTTGACTCTTCCTTTTCTGCCTCATATATCAGTTGTAGGAGATTGGAGTTAATGAAAATTGAATGGGGTACTAAAACACTCACACAAAAGAGAAAAGAAAAAGAACCGGACAATGCCGTGTAAATCCCAATTAAATGCAGATCCTTTCTTGGCCCACGTTGTAAATCCAGGAAGACTCTAAGTAGCATGACGCAGTATCTGAAAATGTTGGATTAAGACACGTGCAGTAAAAAGATGACTTATTGTCACTCTCAAATTATGCTAGAGGACAAGGATGGCTTCCAGTAGGGTGAACCGCTCGTTCAGGTAAAACCTCTCAACTGGCCTGAGTTATTCCTTCCTGCTCCTCTTGGACAAAATCTCTATTCATCACGCAAATACTTCACCCTACAGATTTACAGGTTGTGGACCTGAAGGTAACACCACCATATAAAGCAAATAATTATGTATGTGTCTATAGAAACCTTTTAGTTCTTGAATAAATTTACGGAGAGTACTGTTCCAAACATAATGAGGCTCAGCAATTTGAAAAGCAGGTCTCATTAGTCACTGATCCTGGTCTACAGTTTTGTAAGCAGAACCTGTCCTAGCGGCCACGGTATCCTTCATATGCAATATATCCCTCAGGGATAATACCAGTATAAAAATTGTAGTGGTCTCCCGCAAGGTATGTAGACCTTTTCTGCTGATGTTTACTAAGGCCTTGCTACCATGTGCAGGCGACTGACCATGTATCCTTCTTTCTCCTTCCTCTGTTTCTTTCTTCCAGTGCTTCCCAGGGCCTGCATGAACCAGAAACTGTGCTGGCTGTTCACACGCAGACCCAAATCAGCCATCTCCTCCCTCTAGAGTTCCACAGACTGTGGCATTAAAGAGTCCTACGAAACATGGTTAGAGCCGCTGTGACAGAAGTAAGGATAGACTGGATGAGGGTAGACCTAAGTCTCATGGCTGGCGTGCTTCTATTGATGAGGGGAAGACACACAGAGGCAGAGGGGTTCGTGTGAAAGCAGAGACAGCCGTTAGAGTGACGCAGCTACCAGCCCAAGACCATCGAGGACCGCCAGTCAACAGCCACCAGAATCTGTAGAGGCAAGGAATGGCTTCTTCTCCGGAGGCTTCAGAAGAAACTAACCCTGCCGACTCTTTAGTTTCAGAATTCTGACTTTCTGAACTGTTAGAAAATATTTTTATTATTTAAAGCCATCAAAATTGTAATACATTTTTATAGCAGTCCTAGGAAACTAAACACAAGGACTAAGAAGGACTCATTGGACTTTCTAGTCATCCAGTAAGGCAAGCATTCTAACCACTGAGCTAAATCCCCAGCCCTAGTCATCCAGTATAGGAGGGTTATCAATCAAGAGGATAATGTTCTTGAATTATACATGATGGTCCCTATTTAACAAGGCTGTAAATACAACCTACCACTCTCCCGTAATTTGATCTATTTATCCTCTCAATTTGTATTGATAGGAGATAATAGTAAAAATAAAATATAGCTCTCTGGCAGTGGCCTAGCTTATCACAGACCTTTACTTATCCCTTTGTTGCAATATTTCTTCTAGTCATCTATATGATGCAAATTAATATACACCACGATTCATATTCACGAAGGAGCAGCCTGTTCTGCCGCGTGAAGCTGCAGTTTGCCACCTTCAATGCCTTGGAGAGTCACCTGGGGAGCTGTTTCAAGTACCGGGGCCAGGACGCCGGCCCCCAAAGATTCTGATCTAATTGGTTTGGTGTGAACCTAGATCACACTTTTTCTGTTTTGTTTTTAGCTCTCCAGGGTTTCAGACATGTAGCACAGACTGAAAATTCACGACACAGGACAAAGCTTCACTAAAAGCAGATACGCTGAAACAGGAAGTGTTAAGATGATTTCTGAGGGCATGAAATTGATGACACAACTGAGTCCAACGATGAGCTCTAAATTTTAGCTTATACTTTCCTAAAACTCTTTTATAAACTTATGCAATTTTGGACCCCAATATAATTGCAATAGACATGGAGGAACATTAAAGATAATGGAATGCGACCACATCAGAGAGACAGCAGTAGCTCACTGATTTGGGGTAGGGCCGATTGGAGGGACAGAGTTGGGGAACAGACGGTTTGGTCCGGGGGGTAAAGAGAAAGGGAAAACAGGACTCACCATGCTACTTGGCTGGGGCAAGACTCTCCAAAAGAAACAACTGAACAACAGAAGAAACGAAATGGTCGTTTCGACCATATGTATTGTGCAAAAACAATTATATTCCTTTTTTGTATTTTAAGCATGGATTTCATTTAATTACCTTTTTTACACAAATGAGATACTTTGGAATATAGAGCAGAGATTGTTAGTATATTCTTGACAGCCTGAAACTAGCTTTCACATTTTTGTCTTTGATGTGCATATTTGTATTTTATTTTTTACATAATTTAAAGGAAAGCATTGGTGTATTTAAAATTGACATAAAAGAAAACCATAAGTCAACAGCATGTAAATATTTTGGTGTCAACACAGAAGTCTCCAATTTCACATAAGATAAAAAGTCTGTTATTTGTAGAACCATACATCCTTCAAAAACATTATGCCCCCACAAGACTGCATCGAGCATTAAAAAAAAAAGAAAATATGTTCAAAATCTTTATGAGGAAAACCATGAAACTCTAATGAAAGAAATCAAGAATAACAAAATAAATGAAGAGTTAGTCCATATTCCTAGGTAGGAAGAACCAGTATCGTCAACATGTTGGTTCTTCTCAAACTGATCTGTGGACTCAATGCAATCTCAAACAAAATCCCAGCAAGTTACATGGTAGTTCTTAAAAAACTGGTGTAGAAATTTATATCAGGAGAAAAAAGTTCCAGAATAGGTAGCACACTACTGAGGAAGAAAAATGAAGTTGCAGAACTGGCACCATCCAACTAAAGATTCACCATAAATCTACACTAGTCAACACTGTACAGCGTTGGAAATAAGAGACATATCAATAAAATGTAATAGAGAATATAGGAATGAACTCATACAAATAAAGTCAACTGATCTTTGACAAAGAAATAAGGGAAATACAATAAAATCCTGTATTATTTTCAACAGATGGTACTAGAACACCTGGATGCCCTTATGCAAATAAATAAATAAATAAATAAATAATCTAGACACAAACCTTACACCCCTCAAACATTTAACTCAAATGGGTCAAAGACCTGAAGGTAAAGTTGCAAATGTACAAAACTCTTAGCAGATGACAAGAGAAAATCTAGATGACCTTAAGTTTGGCTATGACTTTTTAGAGTTAAAAACAAAACCAAAACAAAGTGAAACTAAAGGCATAATAAGTGAAAGAAAGAATCAGAAAAGGTTGACTTCATTAAAATATAAAAAAAGTTCTTTAGAAAAAATATTAATAAGATAATGCAAAGACAAGCCACAGACCAGAAGGCGAGATTTGCAAAAGAAGTATCTAATAATGAATTGATATTTAAAATATACAAAGAACTCTTAAAACTTGCCAATGCAAAAGCAAATAATCTGATTTTACAAAAATGGGTCAAAGATTCTAGCAGCTAGTTCACTAAAGAAGATATATAGTTGGGAAATAAGCATATGAAAAGATGCTCCACAATATTTGTTATCAGAGAAATACAAATTAAAACAATGAGATACCACATCATACCCAAGTCCAGAGCATTTATACCATCAAATGCTTACAAGGCTGCTAGCAGGACTGTGAAATGCTGCAGTTACTTTGGAATAAAGTTTGGCATTTTCTTACAAAACTAAATATTCTCCTACTATAAAATCCAGCAATCATGCTCCTTGGTATTTCCCCAAAAGAACTGAAAGAATATATCCACATAAAACCTGTATATAGATTTTTAGAATAGCGGTATTTGTAATTGCCAGAATTTTGAAACCACCACAATGTCTTTTAATAGATGAAAGAATAAATAAATTGTGGGACATCCAGGGAATGGAATATCACTCATCACTAAAAAGAAATGAGGGGAACTTAAATACAGGTTACACAGTGAGAGAAGCCAAACGTGAGAAGGCTGCACAATGAGCTTCCGACATTATGACATTGAGGAAAAGACACAATTATGAAGAAAGTAGGAAGATGAGTGGATCCAGGCACTTGCAGGGGCTGACTAGACAGCGCGGTGACTTTTAGGGTGGTGGAAGTGCTCCACACAATGCTATAGTGCTGGCTACATGCTGTTGTACACTTTTTCAGACTTAGAAGAAAGAAACCTAATGTGAACTATGGGCTCTGGGAGACAATGACGTACCGATGAGGCTTCGTCAATGGCAGCAAGGGCACCGCTCACGTTGGGGACACTGATTACCCAGAAGGCTATGCACATTTTGGGCAGAGGGTATAAAGGGAGTCTGTGCATTTGTCTCAATCTTACTGTGAATCTAAAAGTATTCTAAAAACATAGTCTTTTGTAAAAGTACATCTATATTGCGATTTTTTTTTCCTATGGATTTTCCTAAATTCTTGATAGCAGAATCACCTATGAGCACTTAATTTTTGTACAGTTTGCTTTAGGCTAGTGTGTGTTTGACACACTCAAAATGAGCAATGTTAGAGATTTCCTTGTGTTTGCTATGATTTGTATTTTCATCTCATCATAACATATATCAATAAAACAATAAGTATGCATTCAAGCATTTTAACTGAAGTAGTCATTATTTCTAAGTGGGATTCAGTAAAACAAATGTGTGGATAATACATGATAAGTTAAATTCTATATAATGATTAGTAAGTTAAACATTTTAGAAAGCATATCCTTAAATACTGCTGTTAGCCTTATTCAGCCTCATGGTTGAGAGAATGTAAGCTATTATTAAAAAAAAACACACTCCTATATTTTTTCTTATAACTACAGAATGAGAAACAAATATTAATCATATAGTGACAGATTATTATCACTAAATTGTATTGTCTAAAATATCATGTACTTAAAAACAAAATGAGTTGCATTAGATAATAAATAGATGCTTTTAAGATGATTTAGTGATTTGGAGAGAAAAGATCGAACATACTGCATTTCTAGGCAACCTAATCAGTACTATTCAGATATATGTCAGTGCTCTAGGAACATGATTTAGGATGAGATAATGATGTAGACCTGACTTTTAAGGAACTTACTGGGGAAATGCACACCAGTCAAAAAAGGGCAGATTTAAAACTACATGACAATTAAATTAAAACAGCTCATCAATAATATTTTCAAACTGCCAATATCATAGGTTGGATGAATCTAAGCAATTGCAGATGATCTTTAGAAGTCTTTTAATATCTTAGTGTATGTTCAGGGCAGAAGGATGTTTTGGTTCAAACCAGCAGTAATCTTCATACTTCACAAGTAAGACAGGAGGCTTTTCTCTACTAGGTAACACGTCCTATTAGTAGTGTACCAGAGTTCTGTTTTGACATGCACAGAGAGAGTTAGAAAGCCTCCAAAAATACACAGAGGTTAACAAGACACATGATGAAAGGTTAATTTAACATGTTGTGAGGCTTTAATTACTTAATGTGAGAAATGAACATTTTTCTTTCCAAATATTGGCTGGAGAGAAGATTTCCTCTCATTATGACTGACATAAAAACCAGGATAAAAGCAATAGTAGATTACTCTTTTACTGGGTAGTATGTATTTGTATTTTACCAAAAACAAACAAACAAACAAAAACTCTGAATGTGACATAAAGAGGTTTGATGCAATTGCATTTAAAAAAATTTTGGAATTTATACAAATGTCTGAATATTTTATCAGTTGGGGCCACTGTGGTATTCAACATTTATTTGGTCTACGATATGCAACACACAGCTATTTTCTGTTCTGTGGATTTAGGCCATGGGTTGACTGAACATTTTTAGAAAAAACTCTGAGGCTTTTTCAACTTGAATTCTGTGAAATTTTGGAGATTCCATATATTTGCCTTTAACTTCTTTTTTCAAAACACACTTTAAGTTTTCTCAAAGTAAAAAATATAAACAATCTAAGGGAGAGAGTTCAAATTTTTTCTTTTAAACTTCAGGGTTTAAAAAAACATGTACCATCTTCCATTTGCCTATGTGTGCATAAAACAACAATGCTATTAAACACTTGTTATTCACTCTGGCCCTTGATATTTTTTGATAAAATTCAGTAAAGAAGAAGCAAATACATTCAAATATACTGGACTTTCACACTCCTAAGAAAGAAAATACAGTATTAGGATCACTATGAATTATTGTGTTTACAAGGTGCGGTAGTTTATATTTTCAGTGTCCCTCAAGTCGATATGTTAAAGGCTTGGTGCCAGACTACATTGCTATGGGGAAGTGGGGTCTAGTGGGAGGTCTTCAGGTTAATGTGGCTGTGCCCTTGAACCGGATCTGGGACCCAGCCTTTTCTTCTTCCTCTGTTTTGCTTCCGGGTCATTAGGTGACTGGCTCTATTCTGTCAAATGCTTCCTGTCATGAGGTACTGTCTTGCCACTGGCCAGAAAGAAACAGCGCCAGGTGAACAGGGAGAGAAACTCCCAGGAATGTGAGTCAAAATAAGTCTTTTCTCTTCATGAGTTGATTATCTCAAGTATTTATTATAGTAACAGAAAGCAAACACAT
The DNA here is from genome assembly GCA_004026905.1 of Hystrix cristata. NCBI lineage: Eukaryota > Metazoa > Chordata > Mammalia > Rodentia > Hystricidae > Hystrix > Hystrix cristata. Next base: position 2,355 of record PVJO010023249.1, on the reverse strand, counting down.
GAGGGCATTAGGGAAGCTTCTTAGACCAGAGACAGGCTGGCTACAGTTGTGAAAATGTTCAAAGTACCAAGAAACTGAAGCCGGGACAGTGCCAGAGAGTTTTTGTTTTGTTTTCTTCAGTACTGAGGATTGAACTCAAGGCCTTCACCCTGAGCTACGTCCTCAGTCCCTTTTCATTCTCTATTTTGGGACAGTGGCTCCCCTGAGGCTAAATTGGCCGGCTGTACTCAAGCTTACAGTTCTCCCGCCTCAGCCCCCAGAGTGCTGCGATTGCAGGCATGTGCCAGCACACCAGGCCTAGAGTGTTTTTAAACTGCATAGTCTAAAAGCCATTCTATTAGTGTTTCTTAATTAGGCCACCAGAGTTTGGACATCGTGTCATCTTCTGATGGACCAATATGGCATTTCCAATACTCTTCTACCTTGATCTGCATTTTAGGTAGTTTGTTTTTAAAACCACTGTACCAGAATAGAATTTCCTCCGTGGAAAAGGCGATTCATTACATTTTGGAGAGAGTCTTCTCTCAGGATAGAAAGGCTTTCGTTTCTATAATTACTTCCTATTTATCCTTAGTAGAAAGTGGATGAAATTTTCTACTAATTAAATTTGAATTCTCTCTAATTGATAAGTTTAAGACAATGACAGGAATAAATTATAGTACATATTGCAAGCAAAATAGAGCTAATGTAAAACAGATACATTTATGAGACTGTGAAGCAATACTAAGAAAGCAAAAACCATGGATTGCTCAAGTTCAATGACAAAAATAAACTGTAGCATTAAACAGAGGCAAGAAGGATCCCCTTTTATTAGATAAATTTTGGAAGAAGCATGTGATGGATACAGCTTACAGAATGGAAGATAATTCCCTGCATGGAGGAGGAACAGAGAATGCATTGAAGAATGTAAAATATGGACTATTTCTTCTTTCTGAATAAATAATTTGGTTTAGTTATATAAAATCAGTTTATTCATTTTGGGTTTCTAAGTATTAAAAATATATATGAAGAGAAAAGGAGACTGCCAGGGGCTTGATTGAGTGACTGTGCTAGATTACGACAAGGTTCGGCAACTCCTGTATTTATCTGTCTAATCTCTATGGCTCAGGGGCCAGCCTTACCGATTTGTTATCTTGTATCTGCGGGGCAGGAGAAAGTGCCCATTACTTTGTATCAGTGAGCACTCTTCTTCTTCTGTCCACATGAAGAAGAAAAGGATTTTATTTTATTTATTTATTTTTGGTGTGGGAATCAAACTCAGGGTCTTGTGCCACCGAGCTAAATCTCTAGCCCGAAAAGGATCTTAAAACACAGCATCACACTTTGAAACATACTGAATCAAAAATCTGTTAAGATAGGGAAGGCCCTTAGAATTCTCCAGCCCCATTTCTTAATATTTCAGAAGTTATGAGAAGCTTCTGGAGAACACGACATTGCCCAAGGCCACTTAGCTGATAGGAAATCTAATTTGTGACTCATGCCAAACGTATGCTCTTTCTTTCACACCAAACACTTTGAGATATATTTTTGTCAGCTAAACACAGTAAACCTTGTAGATGAAACTGAGAAAAAGAGCTGATATAGCCCAGATTATGAAATAAGAATTCAAAAGCAGGTTGGAAAATTGGGTGAGGACAAGAAAATGGCAAAATAAATTTTGGTGAAAAATTGGTGGAAGGTTCTCCTTAAACTCAACACAGAGGCCCAGACCTCCCCAGAACTTTAGTTAAGTGATGGAGAAGGTTATCTTGAGAAGGGCTTGTGTCAACCCTGCTGGGTGTCCAAACATCAGTTTGAGCGGGCTTCACTGATGCAGTGTGGTGTACACTGAAGTGAAGCCGACAGACCTGCTGAGCTTGGGTTGGAGGGAGGCTTGTCTCTAAGTCCTAACTCTGACCCAGGTGGGACTACTATCTGAATAACATGTGTAATTATATTTTAAAATGCATGCCTCCTTTGATAGATCATAAGAGCTATGTGGGTGGCATCATCATTCTATTTTGATATATATTTAATCAGTGCCTATTGATTTTGCAAACACTGAGTCTCAGTGTGGTATTGTCATTCATGTAGACAACATTCCCATCGTGTCCATTCCCCCAGTTTCTGCCCTTCCTTCTACCCTCAGCCCTGCCTCTCCTTAAAATATAGCAGCATGTTCCATTGATCCTCAGGTCTGTCTTTTTGCCAGTACCATGCTGTCTTTAATACTGTAGCTCTATAGTATAGTTTTATGTCTGGGACTGTGATGCCCCCAGCTTTTCCCCTGTTGCTTAGGATCGTTTTTGCTATTCTTGGTCTCTTGTGGTTCCAGATGAAATTCATGATTGTCTTCTCTAATTCTTTGAAGTATGT
>PVJO010023248.1:0-26456 GCA_004026905.1 Hystrix cristata | reverse complement strand
CATAAAATACTTTTCTTACATTCTATTTGAAGTGACATGACATCGTCATAGAGAATCAGGTTCTGGTGGTTCTCACGTCTTAAGGGATAATTGTATTTTTTGTAACATTTTGAATATTGCCAGTAAACTTATTGTATTTCTAATGATTATTAAGGATGCCAGTTAAAACCTAGAAAAATCAATGGAACAAATGGATTTGAATTCCTTTATGAGAAACTGAAGATTTTTTGTTACTGCACACTATTTAGTATGACAGTGAACTAAAAGCATCTCCTCTTGTTTAGTTTTGTTGCTTGGTGTGTACACTTATTTTTATCACAATTTGTCAATTATTAAGACTCATAGTATGAGACAATTCAAAATCCAAATTCTATTCTTGTGGGGTAAGGTTTCAATTAGTAGTTAAAAATATTCTCTGCCTCTGTCTTTTAAGCATCAATTTTAAAGATTGCACCACTCCCTAAACATAGCCACTCTCACCATAGATGTGGGTCCTCTAATCCATTAGAGCCATCACGTTCCAGTAGGAGCTATTAGCAATGACATTTGTGTTGACTCACAGTCTGTGAGATCATGATTTTGAAGTCTATTAGAATCCAGTAATAGTGTATTCAGCCCAATATTTTTCTTCCCATGTTAGAGATAAGACACACATATAATAAAAATCAAAATGAGATAGTCAAATATTGTTTTAAAAGATCAGTTCATGAACAGCCAAAGTACAGTCACCATGCAGTATTTCTTCAACAATTTATCATTTGTGTGGCAGGAAGTAAGCTACAGCATCTGTACCATGTAACGTGAGAGAGGTAGAGTCTTATACACCATATGAAGTTAACAAATTGACCAAAAAAAATGTGTGTTTCACTCAGAATAAGGTTTAGAGACTCTAAGCTGTAAGCCAACAATATTTTAAAATTATTTTCCAAAATAATAGACTGTCATATTTGTTGTTTTGTTTTATTTTTTGACTCAGGGTCTCACTACACAGCCCAAGCTGGCCTTGAACTCATGGCAATGCTTCTACTTCAGCCTCCTGAGTGCTAGGATTACCTCCTTAGTGTGTGCACTACTACGCCCGGCTATCATTTCTAATAATTATATAGAAATAAGCACTGCCTCTAGAAAGTAGGTAAATCATACCTACTGCACCCAAAATTAAGAATTAAGATGTGTCCATGTAAACGTACCAAATCCCCAGAATGAGTGAAATCATCATGTACTGCAAATATGTACTAATAAAAATTAGAGAAAAAAATTATTCTGTAATACATATTAGTGTGTGATCACTTTTTCTTCTTGTGTGGGCCGTGCATATGATTATTCAAGCATATTACATGCAGAGGAAAGTCTTTCTGATTACCAAAAAGCCTTACAGTACTGGGTAGGGAGGGAAACTAGGGCACCTTGTAAATGGCATTCTTAAGTTCTAGTGTCCCAACTTGGGAAGGGTTATTTCAGGGAAAAAATTACCAATTGGTAATTAAACTGTACCATTTCCCAAACTCCTTAAATCCTTTCTTGGTGGTAGATAAAGTGACACACACTTTCTGCTGATAGCGGCTTACTTTCCATATGCCATGCAACAAATGACAGAGTAAAAATTAGCAGAATTGCTATTTAGCTTTGGAAGATTCAGTGACCCTTTTCAGAATGATTTTAGGAAGACAAAGTGGTATTTCTACCAAAACTTCCTTGGAGGATGGACAAAGCATTTAATCATTCAGATTTTGAGGAAAATAATTTCCTCCCTTGCCTGAAAGACGGTTCATGTCTTCATACATTGAGTGAGAGAGGGATAAATGTCCTTCCATACACCCTACAACATCAATGCTCAACCATATTGTTGATTTTCTCAACTGAAAGTAAACAAAATAAACATTGATTTAAAAAAATGTACAGGTATAATAAAGACGAACAGAGCTGTATCACAGCACTATAAAGAGCATCTGAAAGAAAAAAAGGTGAAAATAATATTGAATGGTAACAATCAGAAAATTAGACAGAAACATTACATCCAAGATCCTGAGCAAAACCAGGGCCTTGCCGATGAGATTTCTCAACTGCCATCCATAGCCAGCCTCCTGAATTTGTCAACGTTAATTTCTGTCATTTCAAGCTACTCGGTTTGGGTTATCTTGTTATGGTTTCCCTAGGAATTGAATATAGTAGACTTCAGTGAATCTGGTTTGCATCAGATGGCTTATTATAAATTCCAAGCTACAGTCAAAAACTGTGAGCAAGGGCCTTGCTAAAGACTGAGCCTGGGTCTGAGATGTAGTTTAGAGGTCCACAATGCCTTAGGAGATTTTGTTTGATGCTGTCCTGTCCCTCAATGCCATCTTTACAGATTTTTCTTTTCAGATTTGTGTTTGTTCTATCAGTGTGGGAAAATTACAGAGATTTTTGTTCAAAGCTGGGATTTGCTGCACAATTTCTATTCTCTGTGAAGGATGTTTTCTTCAGTAACTTAAAGATATTTTACCAGGCATCAAGCATTTTTAAACAACTGCTTCTGGAATTATAATACTTTTTTGTGTATTGCAATCCTGACAATTACTATTTGGGCAATTTATACAGTACTCCTAGTCTCAGTTTTCTCGTCTGTATAATGGGGACAGGAATAGAAACTATGCCATGCAGTTTTGATAACTGAGTTCGTGCTGGGGATTGAAACCAGGGCTTCATGCATGCTGGGCAAGCACTCTATCACTGAGCTGGGCCCCTAGCCATTAATTAACAGAGTTAATAAGCCTCAAATAGCACCAGGTTACATAGTCAGACAATGAAATTTAGCTGTTATTTAGTGACACTTTCATTTCCTCAGGTGTCTGCCTTTCATATTGAGTGACAGGCAAATATTTCGCCTATTTTCTATGTTGTAGTGAATGAATTATGAAGAATGTTTACAGTGAAACTATTTTAAGGTAACGAGGTTTCTAGAGTTAAGAGAGCAGGTCAACATATCCCCTTTTAGTTTCCGGAAACAATTTTTAACACCTACTTTTATTTTCAAACAGAGATCTTGGTAACTCTGCTGTAGTGGCTCAAGAGATCATTGCTAATTCAGAAAACACTTAATGGCCTGTGGTGGTAATAAACCACCGAGCTGAAGAGGTTGGTTGTCTTAACAGTGACCCGACTCTTATCTCACAACATACTGATCTAGGTATTATTATAATGTATGCAAAATATTTGAGAAAATTAACTTCCGTTGCCCCTCCTGTGCTCATAAAGATACAGATCTTCTTTTATATTTCACCGATTTTATACTTTGTTCACTGAACCACAATGTTTCTGATGCATTAATAGATATATTATTAAATTTCCCAAACGGGCTATCTCAGTATGACTGGGCACCATGATAGCCATTTAAAGTTTAAATTTACAAGATTAAATCTATAATTTCTACAAGCAGGAGAAATCTGAGTACAATACAGTAATATGAATTTTAGAGGCAAGAGTATTAGAAATAAATTAAATTTAATTTAGATAAATGGACTCAGTCTGGCAGAAGGACTCCCAAGAAGAAAAGTAAAGTGCTTTAAATAGCAAAGAAGCTAGGATTAATAGCATGAGTTACACTTCCTTGTATTATTAAGAATTATTACTGCCACTTCAGCATGATAATTAATAGAAAAAGGAAACTGTAAAGTGTTCAGTGTTGTAATTGGAATGACAATTAACTAAACAAGAGGAGTTTCAATTTCCCAAGAATTTATTCCACAGTATATTTGTTAGACTATTTTCATATGATTTTTATTTGTACAGTACTTTATTACAAAAATGTCATTTTATATGAGTCTTTATTGCAAGGCCTGCCAAATCATGGAAATCCAGGGCATAGGCACAGAAAAACAGTTCCAACCCTTCCTGCCCATGGGACTAATCAGAAAGTCCCATATTGAATTCTTCTCAGGAGGAATCAAACAGGTTTTTGATTGGTCAGCCTAGATCTGATGTTAGGTGGCACGTCAGAGGAGTGAGAGATACAAAAGACAGTAGTCATTAAACTCCTAGCCACCATGCAATTTTTTTTCCTAGTCATCTGCTGTCACTCTGCATAATATTTTTATGATTTTACTTGGTCCACATTCACTCTGCCAAGCATATTTCTTTTCCTATCTTTAATAAATGTAAAACCTCACTACCTTAAAAAATAATTTGATTATTATATGTCTGCAAAAAAAATAATCAAATATAATATGCTCACCTTGGAGCTTATTCATAAATGTTGGCAAGTTTTAGAACTCTGAAAGACATAAATATGTTTTTGTGGAGTGTAAGAATACATGAGGATTGATAACACAAACTAGCTTTGATTGTAATACATTTGATTTAATAACACAAAAGTTAGAAGTGAGAAAATTAGTCTCTTCATATATAGATGTATATATTTGGAAATAAAAAGAACACTGGCTAATGTAACAGTTATACGATATCTCCTCTAATGAGAGTTAAAAAAAAAACCCTTCTCCTTTTCTCTGTTTATTGCCATGAGAAAAAGTTAAAAGTGGCCAACATAATCTCTTTTATGAACAAAGTTAAAGAATAGTACTAATATTCTTGACATTACCGGAGAATTTAAAAGCTATTTGATAGTCATATTTATCTTTGACAAATATGATATGATCAGCCGCTGGCAATCAAAATAACAGCATTTTAAACATGTCTTATAAAACAAACATGCAATAATAATTGATTGTAGTTTCACAACCCTCAGAATTACCAGTAGTGTACTATTAAGGCCTACCAGTTGTAGTCTCTATTTCTATTCACTTAGAAATATTTTTTTTTTCCTTTGAAGAAGCAATTCACTGTAAAAATCAGACTAGCATTGTTAGAATCAGGGGCTCTTGGAGCTAGAATATAGCAAACTAGTTCAGCTGCTTTCTACTTCAGGGACCTGTGGGCCTATACTTGCAACCACTTGCTCTGTACATATCTTATTTTTTCTCTTTTGGAAAATGGAGAAAATAATGCAGTCCATAATATAAAACTTGTGAAAAGTTAACTAAGTCATAGAACATACTTGGAAGACTATATAAAAAACAGCTCTACATTAGCAATTATAACAGTTATCTTATTGTTTGATAACCAGATTTTCAAAATAAGTTTTGAAAATAATTCAATAGTTTTCAAAAAAGCAAGGGCACTGAGAATGATTCTTTACTTCATTTTAATGACCAAATGTAGCATTACGTTTTAGATCTAGAATGTTCTTCAAAAGGCTTATGTATGCACAGGCTGGAATTTTGGAAAGGGATTGCATCGTGGGGGTGCTATACTCTGTGAAGTAACCCACTGAGGAGTTTAGAGCTCAGCGTGCTGTTACGAAGTGGGGCCTGGTTGGAAGAGTTGGTCACAGGGGTCACGACTAGAAAGAGTGCGTCTTGCTCCCTGGCCTCTTCCTTCACTCCCTTCTCCTTGGCTGTCATTAGTTGTGTACCTTTTCCTCTGCCTGCCCCTCTGCCATCCTGTTTCTGTCTTGCAACCAACCTAGCATGGACTAAAACTGTGAGCTAAGATGTTGAGTATTTTGTTCCTCTAATGAAAAATGACTAAGCCGTGTAGTACTAGTCAAAATAAGTTTAACCGAAAAGACAATGTATTTGCAATAGTAATGTCATTGTGTGTTTAGATACTTCTCAAATGTGAGCTCCTAAACGTTCCTCCCTGAAGTCTCACTTTTACCCATAATGATCAGTTCAAAGGAAACTAGTCTTACTGTCCTAGATCACTAAATGTCAGGGTTGTGGACAGAGACACCACTGTGAATATGAAAGACAAAAGGCTTCTTGGCTATCTTATATATCTGTTTCTCTGCTGTCCTTCTATCCATTTGCCTGTTGTATTTTTGTTTGTTTAATTGATTTATTTCCTTCAATCTGGCTCTGCCAGAGTTTGATATCATGATCCTGGAGGGAATATGAATAGAATTATTTATCTTCCAAAGACGTGTAGCACAACCTGGAATATGAAGTTAATGCCAGAATGCTGCCAAACTGGGTTATTCTGCTTTGTATTTAAATTCAAGGTTTGTAAACTTCTTCCAATTCCTCTCCCTTGTTCCAGGCAGGGAAGTAAGTATAACCTGCCATCTGCTGGAAATCAGGAAAACAATTTCAGGAAGAAGCAAAGAATGTTTATACAAGAGTTTAAAAAAAAAAAAAAAAAAGAAAGAAATATACAAGGGAAATAACTAAGTCACACAAGTAGTTTCTAGAAGGAGGCAAATTACAGATATGTTGTTGGAACATGTGGCTTAGTTGTTGCTTTGTGACATATAGCGCTTTTTCAAGAGAATTTTGAGATGGGAAATTTACTGACATTCTTCTGACTTAAATATGATTTACTACTTGAAATGATTAAGGATAAACCACAAACCACAAACAAGAGCATATGAATATCTTATTCATTCTGGGCTCCACAATTTTGATTCCTATTTTAAAGAAGTAGCTTACATTTTCATTTTATTTCACTCAGAGTTCTAAGCATTTTAATAAGAGTCTGACATGATAGAGTACTCAACGGAAGTTGAGATCCTTACTCTTATTTCCTTTTTGAGTATTGTAAACATAGTCATAACATTAAACCTCATATACCTTTTTTAAACTAAGAACCTGATACTTGTCTTATTGCTTGTAATGATATAGTGAAATGATGCATATAGAGAGGCACAACACTGATAGGACCTCAATGTATATTAGTTTACTTTTCTAAATCATAATTTCTCTAAAAATTGTGTCAAAAATTAGTTTAAGGAAAAATATTTGAATATATGGCTAAAATCAAAATGTGGAAAATATCACAGAATAGTGCCTCACAGCTGAGAACTATGAAAAACATTGTTTGGAAATCATGTAGGAGAAAATATAGTCCAACTATAATTTAAGAATACTTACAGTAAAAAGAAAAAGAAAAAAAAGAATACTTACAGTAAATACTGCAATACGGAGCCTAAGAGATGTAAATGATATAATAAAACTAAAACAATCAGTCTATGTTGTTTGACTGGAAAATTTGAGATAGCTTCTCTTGATTTTTGTCATCTGAGAATTAATGTTTTGCTATACATTCTGCTTCGACTTTTGATTCATCCTTCTTACTTCCTAGGAACGACCATGTTTGGTTCCAAATAATCTTTGAATTTTAAGAAAAGCTTGGCGAAGCAAAGCAGCATCCTGAGCAGGATGGCAAGCACAATATTTGCTAAATTGGGTTCAAGGGGAACATTTATTCCATCTGTTATTTCAACTAAACTGCATTTCTGCCCTGAAAGTGTTTCATGAGACTCCAGTGGATGAGGCGCATTTGAGATTCATTTTAGTACCAGAATATTCCAGAATAATTGGCTTTTAGTGGAGAGCTACCACCATGAGCCAAGTTTTAAAATATGCTATTTTTCTGAATTTTGTGGTCATGGAGGGATACTTTGAAAGCGTATTAGATTGGCATATACTGCTCCTAAAATGTGATTTTATAGTTATTAGCTAGAAAAGGATCCTTTTATAAGATAATATAGATATCGATGCAATTCTACATAGGAAGATTTCTCCTATATACTTGTCTGTGGTAGAAATACTAAATTTTGCATGTTATATAAGAGGTATTTCCAAAAATTGCATAATTAGGTGCTAAAAGACATCTAAAACCCATTTAATAATATTTTATCATGAATACAAATTAACAACAAGGCCAAAGTCACGACCATCACAGTGCCATGCCAGAAATAAATAAATACACTGTATGTGGACACAGGGAAAAAACAGATAGGTAAGAAAAGAGAGTGCTCTTAATTATTTAGAACAAATCACCAATATATAGGCCCGATTTGAGGCTGTACTTTGGTAAATGGGCTGATATAGAATGCATGACTACTGACGTAGCTCTAAAAGTATGAGGATAGCTGGTATCGTGTTTTATGATGGTTATATTAGTACTGGGAAGGCTGAGGCAGGAAGAGTGAGAGTTCAAGGGCAGCCTGAGGTACATAGAAAGATCTTGACTCAAGTAATAATAACAATAATAATAATAATAATAATAATAATAATAATAATAATAATAATAATAATAATAAAAATAAATGTAGAGATGAAATTTTAAAAGGATGCAAAATCATTATATAAATTGATCAATATGAATTTTTTTAAAAAGTGCTTTTATATTATTTAATTGTTTTCACAGAGTATCTGAAGGTCTATTTTCTTTAATTAAGTCAAGTATTATACCTGGATGTAGCAATAGATCTAGTGATAATGATATTCAAACTAAATAAGAACAAACACCAAAAGTGACGTTTCACTGTACAAAGTATTGTTTTAGGATTTATCAGAGTTCGCAGAAATAATCTTAAAAAACAAGCTAATTGGTATGGGAAGTAATGGGAGTTTTTATTAAATTTTTTTGAGGGGAGTTAGTATATAAGAATTGAGCTTATATAATATAAGCTAAATTTTGAAGGACTAAAGGTTTCATTGAGATTGAGAGGAGTTAGAGCTCAGTGCCTATTAGAATGATACCTACTTGTTTCTTAATGACTAGTGGATAAATGAGTGAAGAATACATTGCTTGTACACAATGTTAAGAACATCATGAACAATATCACCTTACTGTTTTAAATTACAGTAGTTCACATACTGTAGTGGCAAACCTTTTAAAGACAACCACCCAAAAGGCAACCCCAAACCCACTTCTTTAACCCAAAGTGCCAACACTGCAACCTGAATACTGTGTAGAAAAAATATCACTCATACATTAACATCTTTTGTCTTAAAAGAAAAACAACATATGTGCCATGGACACTAAACTGATAATATGTCTTATGATTAACTAAAAAAGAGAAACTGGATGCCTACAAACAATAGTTAGGAAATGGAGATGTTAGCTACCTCAGTCACTCAGTACTGACTACAGCCCATTTACCAAAGTGTATTTTATACACTTATTGAAATATCATACTGTACCGTATAAACATGTGTAATTCGTATACATTAACCAAACATTTAAAAAGGATGTTTAAGAAAATGTAAACGTTAGCTACCCTGCCTTGATCATTGCACACTGTATACATGCATCAAACTGTTACACTTTACACTATAAATACATATAAGTCTAATAATATTAATAAATTACAAGTAGGTGGGCCAAAAAAAAATTGGGAACAAAATAATAGTGCAAACAATGACTCTCAAAGATAGACTCTTTTATGGAAAGAGGCTTGGATGTTACACTAAGAGATGTAATTTACATGCTGAGAATTGCAACTGAGCATCAAAGTGATTAAATGTTTATTTTTTTTTTTATAAGTTTGACAAAGTAGCACTATTGAGGATTGTCAAAGGATAACAAGTTTAACCTTTGATAGACTTGATAGACTAAAAGACTATCCCAATAATGGAATAATAATGCATTCTTGTAAAATATTAATAGATTGGTTATGGGGATAATAAGAAGGATTCTACAGTACTAACAAAAACCAACAAATAACAGGAAAGAGTAAAGCTCCATGATTAGTTGGATATGTTAAAGAAAAGGAGTCTAAAAGTCCTCGTAGGTTTAAATCTGTATCAACTGGAAGAATTGAGCTTATATTATATAGAAAATTCCAGCTCAGGAACAAGTTTGATAGTAAGGTGCTTCCATTCTAAAAATATTACATTTAAATACGTACTTGAAACTAAGAAGAATGTCTGAGCTCTGTGATCAAAGATGACTGTGTGACAGGAGTTCTGCTGGTTTTTGAGAATCTTAAAGACATCAATTGTATAGATAATCTAATAAAAGGAAATATTCTGGATACATCTCGTATGCCACATATATGAGAGAGAATGCAAATAGTATTGGTTTCCATTCTCTGTCACAGAGGCAGCTTCTCATTCACTTCAATGAAATTACACGTAGAGAGGCAATGTAGTGGGCTTCTTCTTTTTTTTTTTTTTTTTTTTTTTTTTTTTTTTTGCACTGGGGATCGAACTCAGTGCAGGAGTAGTGGGTTTCTCAGTTCTATCCTACAAATCAGAGGCTGCAAACAGAGTGACAGGTAGATGGTCTTCTATGGAGACAATCTTGACTTATGGGAATAGAACACTGAAACGAAGAAGGATGATGATTTCTACTTTATTTCACTTTCTTAGAGGATCCTACAGGTTGCTAATATTTAAAATCTATTTGCATGTTCTGTGCCACAAGAAAAGATAAATCAAAATGCAGAGTACCTAAGAAATGAAGGAAAAAACCCTTGAATTAGCAAAAAAAAAACCAAAAAACAAGGCAATAGCATTAGTGCAGTTCAAGTCTCACAATTATTGTTTCCATATAGATTAGATTACAATTTTAATATTAAATGATAGAAGTGTATTATTTCAATATATTATATATTAAGCATATTTTAGATATTATAAAAATACACGACATACCATTCACTAACATTATATATTTTTCAGTTTCAAATTTTTTGATTTAAAAACATTATCTCAATTTTAATTTTAAAATTTCAGATCTATTTTAGCTTCTGTATTTCTTTTTTTTTCCTATTTTTTTCTAGTGCTTGATTTAAATATTTTTTCTCCTTTCCAGCTAAAGGGGCTACATAAAAATGTTAAATTCAAAGTATTACATTGAAAGGATAGCTTTTATGTCACATTACAATTTTGTCCACATGTGTCTGGGCTTTTAACATGCCCAAAATACATTCATGACCAATTATTTCCTGAAATGTCTTTTCATTTACACATGTCCAATGAGGTTAACACCTGTTTAATGAAATGTGTTTTGCTTTGCTAAAGTTGATGTCCGAGTAAAACCTAATCCTCAAATACTAGAGGGAAGAAATTTGTATTGGTGGTAAATTGTTTTCATTACTTTATATTGCAGAAATGAATGGATAAAGAGCTAATTCGGTTTTGGAAGAAGTTAGTGTAGATTTACATGGGAATAGTTAATTAGTTAAGTGGTTTACTTCATTATTTATAAAGAAAGTCAGTTTGTTGTCCAGGCTGCATTCTTGGAGGTCCTAGGTAGCAAAAGAATCTATCCCCTGCCTCTCCAGCTCTTAGAGCCAATCTCCACTCCTTCACTAGTTGTCCCTTCCTCTGTTTTCAAGACCAGCACATAATATCAAGTCTCAGTCTCTCTTTGATTTTTGTTTCTGCTGTCACATATACTCCGATGTTGATTTCTCCCTCCACGTAAGGATCCATACGATTAATTTGAGCCACTCAGAATATCCAATGATCACTCTAGATTTTAACTTGGTCACATATGCAAAATCTCCTTCATGCAAGACAACATTTTCATGGGTTTGATAGAGAATGCCATAGATATTTTGGGGACACATTTTTCTGTCTACCGTATTTCTCCCCCTGGGCCTCAGGGATTTACATCACTCTTATATGCAAAATACATCTACTCCATCCCACAGTACCCAAACATTTCAATCCATGATAGCATCGAGTCAAAGTTCCAATTTTCATCTAAATTTTATCAACTCAAATGGCCAAAATCTCCTGGAATGCACTTGAAATCGCTGCACTCTAGGAAGGTGAAGCAGAAAGATAGAAAGGCTGGGCATATAGTTCAATGCAGAGGCCCTGGATTCATTCCCCAGGACCACACACGCGCGCACGCACACACACACACACACACACACACACACACACACACACACACACACACAAATTCCAAATCTCATTATTGGAATTTGGTACCGGTAAACTTTTGGACCTAATCATAAAATTATGTAGACCCAAAATACGTTGGTGGGGCAGGCCTAGACTACCGATTACAAGCATACCCACGTGAAAAGAGAAATAACAGAAATAGAGGATTTCTCCATCATAATCAATTTCAAAATCCAGATTTTAAACAACATATGCCTCAAAATTCGAGAGTAACTCTTTGCTTCTTTGGGATCCATCTCTAACCGAGATTTTTTTTTTTCCTTTTTCATGAAGAATAGTTTACCTGTCTTTGTAGTTGAGTAGGTTACCAGCCCATTTTCACATGACTTTGGAATGCCTGAAGTCTACCAGACTTTTCATTTTCATCTTTTCAGACAGAGTCAGCAGTTTTGTTCTTTTTTAAAATTCCCAAGATTCTTCCACGTGAATGAATGTCATGTATGCTATAGGAATGTGCACAGCTAACATGAGGCTTCTCCAGTGGTCTGTCCTACATAACCTCACCTCCGTGTCTGACTTCTGGTGGGAAACCGGCAATCATTCATGAGTCACATGCCCGATCTCTTTGAAGAAACTTCTGTATGTCTTGAGTACTGTGACGGGTAGTTTTCCAAAGCACTGGCAAAAAATTGTCCAGCCACACTTTGGGCTTTTTCCTGATCACTCTTTCTTGACAGTTAATCTCCTACTTTTACTGCCTTTTCCATTTTAAATAACCTGACAATTTCCCAATTCATCTTTTCCCAGTTCCTTCTTGCTTAATTGTATACTTAATTTATCTCTTTGTTACTGCTTCCCCAGCCCTTTTCAATTTAATTTATTTTAATTTTTATTTCATTGTTTTTTCCTTTTTTTTTTTTTTTTTATTTTGAGACAAAGTCTCTCTAAAACGATACGGTGCCAAGTCTGGGCTCAGGCTTGTGATCCTCACTCCTTACCCTCCAAGAGTGCTTAAATTTCAAGGGTATGCAACTACACCAGGCTTTTCTCTTGTAAGGACCATTGCAATTATATCGTGTTCATAAAGATAATATAGTGCAATCCACTCAGATCAAGATCTGTAATTTAATCATATTTGCAAAGCCACTGTAGCTACATGATGTAACATATTTACAGATGTGGGGTTTAGAATGAGAACATTATGAGTTAGACTGGCATTCTGTCTAAGCACAATTAATCAAAATAATTTCGATACTGACCTGTACGTAATAGTGAAGAATAGATAGAATGTGAAACCACCTTATGAATGAACCTTTATACAAACTATCCCCATCAGGTTTTTAGTGTGGTAAACTCCTACATTCTTCCTTTTTGAGCACGCGTTTATACAATTATTCATGTCAGGCTTTTAAATTTAAAATATGAAATTAATAAATAATACACCAGAGCTACTTCAGTGTCATTGACATAAGATGGTGAACAACTTAAATATTTTTTGTGCATCAATAATCCTCTTGAATCTCATGACTTTACTAAATTTCATTAAATACATTGTATACAATACATAAAAACAATAAACTTTTAAACTCAACTGGCATTGATTTTATAATGCATACTTTCTAAATTTAGTCAAATTTAGCTTCTATAATAATGTCTTTAGTTGTTTTTGTCCGGGATCTAGGATAAACTTAGAATATAATGTAGTTCTGAATTGAAAGTAAGGAGGCAGGCATAACAATACTTGATATACACAGGGTAAGAGTTCAATTTTTATTTCTATTGGCGTTATTGCTACTTTTTAACATTTTATACTAGAGTTTTCTTTTGAGGTTTTTGTTCAATTAAATCATAAATTAATTTTTTTATTATTTTGGATTCACAAAAAGGAAAAAGAGTACTGAAAATAGTAAGTACAAGTATAGTATATTTCTACTCCAAGTAAGAAAAAATCTGAATAGGATTATTTGCAGTTACCATGACATAATTAGAATGATTTTGGAGTTTATTAAATAAGTAAAATGAAAATGTAGAATGAAAGACACGAAAGAAAGGAAAAATGAAATTATACTCTTCAGAAATGGTTTATACATTAAATTATCTATTATTTAAAATTACTAAACTATGTTGACACAATATATTTACTATTATTCTAGTGATCAAAATAGTAAATACTTCTATTAGCATTATTGCTACTTTTTAACATTGTATACTAAGTTCACAAGTCCTAATTATTGTAGCAGGGTTATTAGTTATATGAAAGGAATTTTTCATT
This sequence comes from Hystrix cristata, assembly GCA_004026905.1. NCBI lineage: Eukaryota > Metazoa > Chordata > Mammalia > Rodentia > Hystricidae > Hystrix > Hystrix cristata. The sequence goes on along the minus strand of PVJO010023248.1, from coordinate 12,563 downwards.
TCAATAAGCAATTTTGAAATCAAAGTTTTTTCAAAGAACTTTTACAAAGCTTCTCATTTTATCCAAGATTTTATAATTTCCTTAAAACACATTTTTCTCAAAAAACTTGTAGTGATCAAAATAGAAAATATTTCTAAATATATTAATTCTAAGATATATTTAGTTATATGATTACAGAGGGTTTGAAATAATTTTAGAAAACAACATTTAATAACAATCAAAGGAATCTGTTCAGTAGGAGATATTTTGGAAAGCTTAGAACACTAGTAATGAGATTCAATCATGAGAGTTCTTTTACATATGACAAGATTTGATTTGTATATCAGAAAATGAAATAGTGGTATTATTAATCTTGGTGTTAGTTTTGATTTATGAATTCATTCAGCATAAATATTCAAAATACATTCATTTAGAACCTGACTTTCTACATGCAATCTATATTTGCAGTTCCAGTAACTAAATGATTTTTGGCTTATTGCCTTTCATATAATGCGCATTAGGCACTGTACTTCACATTGCTTCTAACCTATTCAGTTAAATATGAGAAAACATGTGCACAAATCATAAGGTTTGCCATTGATAAGGAGATGCGGAAAATATTAAGTAATTCAAAATGATGAAATATATTAACTTTTGCAAAGAATGGCTGTTTAAGGTAGAGTAGATGATTAAAATTTCTAACGAAAATTACGAGAACTAAGAAATGATTAATCATACAGATTTTACAATACAGCTAATATAAAGATGAGGCTTGTAAGACATGCAGTTAGAAACTTTAAGAAGAAATATCTTCAGCAACTTTAAGTCTACAGATTTATTTGTAACTGTAACATACATATATTGACATGTTCTGGTAGCATCATTTAAAAGCAAATGGTGGGCTAATTATTATTTAATAATAATAAGTAATAATAATAATAAGTAGCAATTTCACATGGGTCACTTTTTTTGAGTTTAGGAGAAATGAAACATTTATTTCTCCCACGTCATTTTAAAAAGTGACTCTGCGAATAGTAGAAGACAACCTTGAAATTATATATTTCTACTCAGTAGGCAAAAGAGTGCTTTCTGAGAAGTAGGAAAATGGTTTTATAATTAAATACCAAGGAGGACATTTTTACCAAGGTGCCTTTGGTGAAGCATATTACATGACTTCCAATTAAAAATGCAAGATGTTTCTGTGAATTAGCTAAACCAATGTTGTGAAATATGGAGTTTTTGATTATTTCAAGTAGTTGGCAGCATGTGCAAGGTACTTCTAAAAGTAAGTTTTACTGGATGAATTTATCAATTTTGAAAGATGTAGTTCATAGCAATGTCACAAATAGAATTTTCTTTGTAAGACAGTGTGCATGATATCATAAAGAAATCAATAGCAAGAAGGATGGTATATAGATTATATATTTTCTGCATTCTCTGTTGATAGTAAAAGGAGAGTTGAGTGGAACAACGAGTAGACGATAAGTCATTGCTAATTCATGGCTAAATCGGGTTTTGGATAGAAAAGAGACTTTAGAAGGCATGTTTTGACAGAAGAAAATGTGAAAAGTAAACTTTTAAATTGGATGAGTTATTCAAGAGAGCTGCATTATGGTCCTCGGAAATAAAGAGTTCAAGAAATGAGACTCTATACACACATTTTAAAATACGAGGGATTTACAGAAGTAAGGGTATTTGAGTATGTCATGTTCAGATATGATGTTTTTTGTTTTTTGGTTTTTTTTTTCCTTTTTGGTCATTGAGAGTTCAGATATCTGTGATCATATTAGTTTTGGTCTTTATTACTTTAATTAGGACCAGATTCCACTTGTGAACTTTTGGTTAATTCACATTACTTCAACTTCATCTGAAAAGGTGTCTACTTTCTGAAAAAGTAAAGAAAAATAGGAGAAAGTCTTTAGACATTAAACTTTGAAAGATTGCCAGTAGCATAAAACCTACATCTTCCTGATACCTTTAACTTCTTTAACAACTATCAACTTTTATAAAGAATGTGTGAAACTAAGACAGGGTGCAATAATCTAATTAAACATTTTATTGAGTAAATTTCATTATTCTAAATTAATTTTAAATATGAAAAGCTCATGCTCTTGAAATTATCGATGCCTATGTTTAATGAAAGTTATGTTTATCATTCAGAGTATATTAAACTTCAATATTAAAAACTCATATTTAACCTGAGCATAATATATGAATTGAAGCATTAAAAATTCCATAACCCATTTTAAGTTATTTCAATTGTATAGCTAATATACCTCATAAAATTTTGTTAAGAAAATTATTGACACACTAAATTTCTTTTTATGAAGGTTCACTACCATTTAACCAACAGAAATATTTATATTTTCTGCTAGATAGCTCACGCTTGCCCTCTCCACATCTACTCTCTGCCTTTCTCGGCATCCCTCCAGTCCCAAGACTAGATCTGCATTCATTTAAACAGGTCTTCATGTTCTAGCTCAGGCATTGAGTTTTCTGTATATCAGCTTTTGCAGTGACTGAGAGAAGAGTGGAGTCGCTATATTTAACCTTTCTGTATCCTCCCTTCTAAGAGCGAGACAATGGCCTCAACTTCCAGGCAACCTGCTGTCCCTGACATGCTCCCTGAGTCCAGGCGCCAGGAACTTCTGGCTTTGTTCCGTCAGGCTTAGGAATGGAAATAGCTCACTTACTACTAGGTTAATGTGACTGAACTATCTAATTTTCATCTTTTAGCCCATTGTGTAAATTATGTTATTTATTTGTCTGTTTTGGAGACAGCCTCTTGCCCTACAATTTGTTATTATAGGCATGTGCCACCACACCTAGCTCTGAAGTGTCTTTTTAAAGTAAATTCTGCTCGAATGTCTTTGTTTTGAAGTTGTCTTCGTTTCCTAACTGTCAAATTTTTAGCCGGTCTGGGCATCTTGGGATAATTTGTAATTATCTCCGCTAAGCCATTCCTTTTTTTCTTTTATAGAAATGGTTATATGCAGTGCAAAGACATTTGACTATTTTTTTTTTAGTTTGTATTTTTATTAGTACATGATGGTTATATTTATCATGGGGAGTTGGTAGATACATACCCTGTAACACATCTTAATTATTTTTCATCTCTTTTTCCTCTTTTCGGTCTCCCTCCATCTCCTGGTTTCCTTCCCTTTTGCAAAAGATACGCTTTTCTTGTATGTGAAATATCTTAAATCCCATGATAACACACCCAATTATATGCCATTTATCTTTCTAGTTGAAGTTCAAGTGTTATACCCGTATATACCATAATCTATGTTAAAAGTTACAGATATCTCACTCATTTTATATGAAGATTAACATTCATTTGAAAATACTAATAAGCAAAATTTTGGCATCAATTTTCCCTTGATATTTTCATAATTTGAATTAATGTACAAATTTTGTAAATATATTCTGATAAATTTTTTTCTAGATTAACAGAAAGTATTAGGTATGATATTTGATTTATTGAATCAGTCTGTGTGTTAATTAACTGATGTTTTATAATCACTTACATATTCCAAAACTCAGGACCTTGAAAAGATAAACCCTCCTTAGTGCCCATATGTCTATGTAAGTGCAGGAAAGCATTTGAAAAGAACAATTCTGCCAGTACTAAAGGGGGCAGGAATACTTTCCCTTGAAAGATTATTTGAGATGTGAATGGTGTTAGCCAGGAAAACTGAAATGAAAGTGAGTTCAGTTTTCTTAGATCATAGAGACTTTACAAAATATAAATTAATAAAATGATACAGCGTGGGACATATTTTGATGGTAGAAATAAAATATTCAGAAAATGTGCATGCTTGCAGAATGAAAACAAAGCTAGCAATGAAGACAGTTCATTTTAAAGTCAAAATGTGCAATAAGTTCCATAGCAACTATGTAAGAATCTTGAGAGACATATTGTGTGTTAAGAAAGACATTTTAGTTAGCATCACAATGTCCTGTAGGTTCTAGTCATGTAAATATTTTACTATTTGTGTGTGTGCTGGGGATCGAACTCGGGGCCTTGCACTTGCTAGGCAAGCACTCTACCACTGAGCTAAATCCCCAGCCTCACATAAATATTTTAAAATAATGTATTTTTATTTGTTTAACTCTAATGATCAATAATTTAAATACTAACAAGCAAATAATTTCACAAAGACAGTAATAGTACTAATGATGGCCAGCATGGCTTTTCTCTTGGCTATTAGGAAACTGGCTGGAACAGACTTCAGAAAAAATTAAAATCTGCACCTACTTCAAAATCTGTGTTGATGTTCATTGTTGTTAAGCATTCATCATTGTATTTGATTATTGTAACATTTCTTGTTGTGAGTACATATTAGTGAAATTTACAAGTTATTTTCAAAATTAAAAATAAAGTTGTGAACAGAAACAGTACATGAACGTCACCGTCTTTATTCACACCGACTTGGTTGACAGGAGACTGTTAATCATAGAATAATTCCAGTGTTAGATTTTATGCTTAACATTTAGGATGGATGTCCACAGTATGAATTGCATTCTTTAATTAAATGTTAAAGGACAAAGAAGGTGCATAAAGACGATACTTGTAAAACAAGAATTTACTTACTCTCATTGAAACTAGCCATGAGATGGAGAAAATATACATTGACTAATAATAATAATAACAATAAAATATGTGAGAGCTTATCAGGCAAACATTATCAACCAAGTATTGGATGTTTTATTTCTGTGTAAGAAATAACTGTTTTATTTCTGTGTAAGATAAAAGTAGTGTACAGAACATAATATATGCTATTGAGTAAAATAAATAATAGAGAAGAAGGCTGTAATTTGCAGTGTCAAACCACAGGCAGCAGAGAGCCATTGGAGCAACAAAGACTGGGGCGGGGTGGTAAGATTGCTGACAGTGGAGAAATTTGGGGGGCAGAACATTAACTTTTATCAAATTTTAAAGATTTACGAATCATGAAGCAGAAAAACCTGAGGCCAAACCCGCCTCTAGGGGCAGGCGGAAACTTTCCAGGGAGACGCTGGTACCAGACAGTGAAGATGTAAGGTGTGCAATGGCCCCACTGCAGTAGGGTGAGCTAGGAGCAGAAGTGGAAGAGATAAAGATGAAGTATTACCAGATAATTACTGAGCTTCAACTCAGGCCAGTGAGTGATAATTCTCCCACTGTATTAAATGAAAGCAAGAATATATCCTCGCTAAAGGAAAGCAGTATTATCTGGAGACTTTTAGGGTTTATAAGCAATATTTAGTAATCGATAAAATCTCAAAGCCATGCATATAAGCATCGATATATGGAACATTCTAGAGCAAAAGAACTGAAGTAAATGCATAGGAAATCAAGACAGGAGTTAACCTATAAGTGGTTTAAATAACAATGTTGCATCATACAAGAAAAAACGGGATAAATAAATGAAATTGAGATTAAGTTTAGAGAAACTGAAAAGATACAGGATAGACAATACAATGTCAAAGAAGAAAAAATATGGATGACATAATCGCTAGTTATCAATACCTCCTGAAAGTTGTTAGAATTGAGACTGTTAATGGTTTAAATATGGAATATTTAGACATAAAATGAGTAAATTATTTGAACAAACACTTCATTAGAAATGACATATGAAGTAAAACAAGGACTTGAAGAATTGACACCAGTCAAAAGAAAATTATACAGTGTTATTTCAGTTCAGGAACTCAATTGTCTCCATGATTTTCATCACAAACTGAACTGGACAAGAAATGAATCAAATTTCCCATCAACTTAACATTGAACCTAAACATAGAATTTGATTCTGTTCTCGTCAAACTCAGTTTGCGACCAGAATCGTGAAAAGAATCAAATTCTTGAACTGAGGTATCACTTAATATAGTACCTTATTATACTCCCAGTAAGATACTATATATAACATATGCATCACCATCCAATTAGAAAGCCTGCCATTTAAAATGCCTTCCTGGGGCTGGGGACTTATCTCAGTGGTTAGAGTGATTGTCTTGCAAGCACAAGGCCCTGAGTTCAATCCCTAGCACCAAAATAAATAAATAAATAAATAAATAAATAAATAAATAAAATAAAATAAAATAAAACAAAACAAAATGCCTTCCTGAGGTCACCGTTTTCTCTCTTGTGTGGGGCCCACCCTCACACTGTAAGATGGACATTTTTTTCCCATTTGTATTTGGCCCAAACTCACTCTGCAGAGGCTATTTCTTTTCCCAGTTTTAATAAAACTTTGCTACCATTTATGCTTGTCTCAGTCAATTCTTTGCTCAGGACGGAAGGAATCGAGAAACCACCTCCAGAAGGAGACTCCAGCACCCCAAACCCAGTAACATACTTGGCTTAGCCAGCCAGGACAGCAGGGCTTTTTCCTTCAACCCAGCCAGTGAGCCACAGTACCCCGGATAGCTGGAGATCGCAGAATGCCCGGTAGGTAGGGTCTACAGCCCTTCCAACCAGAAGCTACAGAAGACAGAGACCTCCACTTCCTGAGGAGTGGAGAATGATGGGAATATGTGTCTTTCGAGGAAATGGCATAGGAGATCAGGGCATGACATAGCTGGATGGGGCAGTAGGTGTGACCTGTTAATTACAAAATCACAGGAAACATGTGCAGAACGGTTCCCAAAACCCTGCATGTGGATTTCTCAGGAGAACTTTTTTGAGTTTTTGATGGGAGGGCCTGGACCTGACATTAACCTTCGGAGTGGGTGATACAAAAAAGGACAGTACACATTGAGTTTCTGCCACTCTGTTCTCTCTTGCACTGTAGCCCACCCTTTTGCCACAGTGTGCACGTTTTTCCTACTTTTATTTCGCCCAAACTTGCTCTGCAAAGCTTGTTTCTTTCCTTCCTTTAACAAAACTTTGCTACCACTAAAAACAGGACTTGCTAAAAAAATACAAAATATTAGGCATACAATAAAAAACAGCTTGATAAATATGCCTACTATATAATTCAGCAATCCCACATCTTGATATCCAGTAAATGAAATGTATGTCCACAAAAATATTTGTAGGCAAAGTACAAGGCCACACTGGAACACTCCAACCCAACACTTATCAACCAAAGATTAATAAGCGAAATAAGCATAATCATATAGTTGGAAATTTAGTCATGTCAAAATTACTGTGCTGGGCTGGGGATTTGGCTCAGTGGTTAGAGTGTTTGCCTCGCAAGCATGAGGCCCTGAGTTCGATTCCCGGTACCAAAAAAAAAAAAAAATAATAAAATTACTGTGCTAAGAAAAGAAGCAAGATATCAGAGAACAGATATTATGGTACAATTTGTAAGAAATTCTATCTTCAGAGATGATTTGTTACACTAGCTGAGGTTGGGGAGGCATGAAATATTCTGAAATTTGCAATATGAGTTTCAAGACCCTTGCATTTATCAAGGTTAATCAAACAATGTAATTGTGGTGGACTTGTTGGGGTCAGTTCGAGCAGAAACACCTAGCTGGACTGACCTGGTGCAGTTCCGGGTGTAGAGGATCCACCCGAGGATTGTTACCAACACAAGAAAAAGGAAAACAGGAGCAGAAGACAGCTGCCAGCTGTTTCCCAGAAGAAGCTCTGCTGTGGCTGGTTCTCCTAAAGGGAACTCACTCGGCCATTTACGGCACAGCAGGAGCTCAGGGCCTTGCTGTCATTGAGGATGGCTGCTGTTGCTTCAGGGGAGCGCTGGTCTTCATCTCCATTATGAGCATCGTATCCTGGTTCCAACATAGATTTCTTCAGCCTCTTAGTGCAGACACGAACATACATGGGACAGTGCTGTGGGCTTCCAGCCCTTGATTGGATCTTTCAGGTCTCCTGTATGTAGACAGACATTCTGCACTCTTCCTGCATTTGGCTTATGAGTGAATGTTGTAGCTCGTAAATGTCCTGAATTAAATATGCTCTCTTTCAAACCACTAACTCTAGAAAAGTAACTAATACAGTAATTAAGATGAGTGGTTTTATGGCTTGTAAATTTTGCTCAAAAAAGCTTTAAGAGAGGTATGAACTTTACTATGTTTACTCTAATGATAATATACTGTTATTGATTAAATAAGTCCTAGGACATATGATGTGAAATCATGTCATTTTTATTATATTAAGATACATAAAATTATGATGGTGGTGATGATGATGATGATTGAGAAGAGAAAATACAGTGCTGTGATGGGCACATTGAATCCTCATGAGAGTCTTTTTATGGAAAGGTGCCATCACTAGTCACTTTATAGGAAAACTGACATACAAAAGATTAAATAATTTTTCCAGAATTGCGCACTGAAATCATCAAGCTACATGCAGAACCAAGGAGCCTGGATCTAGAATTCATGCTCCAGTTTAACCACTAAGGTATTTTGAGCCTTGACAATGGTCTACCAAGAAAAGGCAGATGAGAACTACCCTGACACAGTATTTACACAGATGATAAAGTCACCAGTAAGTGAATATTTTTAACATTAAATGAGTATAATAAACATATCAGAGAAGAAGTAGGCAGCTTTGGGAGGAACACTTTCATTCATATGAACATTAAGATCTAATCATAAAATGAATCAAAAATAGTTAATTTATAATTAGTAAAAGATAAGCATTTTCTAAGTAAGGTTTAATTTTTAATGCAAGTATGTGCCCATGAGAGGAACTGCCCTAAGTATACTAATGTAAGTTTTACTTTAAATGAAATGCATATTAAAGCAAATTCAAAATATATACTTTAGTACCTAATTATATTCAAGAGATGGTAACATGGTCAAACATAACAAAACAATTTCAATAGATGAAAACATTAAGGTGCCTCCACACGTGATGAAGAAAGCTATCTCGCAGAGTTTTTAAACTGTGCAACATGCTTGGAAATTAACTATTCTCAGAACTTCTGCCACTTTTATCAATTTGTGGGTCTTCAGTTGAGAGTTTTTAAGATAAGGTCACAGCTAAGGAAACAACAAATAGGCAGGTATATCAGAAACACTGCACAGTCATAGATTTATTTAAGAATTGGTGTTTTTATTGTATCAAGAATCATCAGCAAGATTTTGATGAAATGTTTCATATAGAGTGAGATAAAGTTAATAATCTTAATAAGTTATTGTAATACTGTTTTCGTATTTACTTAATTGCATTCATATAATGATACTTCAAAGTAAGTCGATCCTATAATAAGAAACCAAAAAAAAATGCATTCCACTATAATTAATGTATCCTTTTAACTTAATAAATATTCAATAGAAAGCTTGATTAATTTTACAATGTTTTAAAATCTTTATTAACTTCTATAAAACCATATTGGACTAATGTAAGTGTTTGGTAACAAATAATAAACTAGCCTTTGCAAGAATATTTATTAGAAAACCATGAACAAATCCACAATGATTATCTAATCTCAATAGATACTTAAGAGAATTAACAAAATTTATACTATTTAAGGAAAATAGCAATATGAATTTTGAAAAGTAAATGACTACATACAGAACATAAACTTTCTTTATGAAATGTTTCCTTCGAAAAACCTTATTTGACATTTTTATCAATTTATAGGCCTTCAGTTGAGAGTTTTCAAAATAACATTGAAGCTAAGGAAACAATAAATAGGAAGATATATTAGAAACATTGCAGTCATAAATTTGTTTACGAATTGATATTTTTATCTTACTCACTAGGCAGAAAGAATATTTTAAAGTTTTATTTAGACACTATCACTATTAAAGGCCAGGCTGTAAATTCTAAACAATTGTCTTCCAAGTTCCAAGCTCACAACAATTTTCCAAACTTCATATATCAATGTATTTTGTACATCAGTGTTGTACTGTATGATATTTGTATTATCTTATTTCCCAAATTTATATTACTTCTTCTTGTAAGTTATATTCTTTTTCTGTCTTTATTTTTTTCTATTTTTCATTTCATTAGAACATTTTTTTTTTCATGTACTGGAAAAAATTTTACCTTCTCTTTTAATTTCTTTTGAATTTTAATATCAAATATATTCACACTGATATTCCATTACCTAGTATATTCTTTAGGCAGGATATTACATAGTACACTTCCTAAAACAGATGAAAATTCACTTCATGTAAAACAGTCATATGGTATGTTCAGGTCCGTGTATCATACACTACAAGAGGCTTCCCATGTAGGGATCCAAAGATGTATCCTCTGACCTGTGGCTTTCAGAAATTTCTTGGCCCTTTATTTTTAGTAATTTTCTCTGCTTTTCTCTTTTCTCTCTAACAACACAAAATTAACAAGAGCATTAAGTAAACACATTTTTGTTTAATCATATAATTTCTCAAGCTAAGCAAAAAAAAGGTGAGCATCTTAATATAATCTCTACTTATTTTAAGAATACACACAATAATTAATCAGTCATAATAACATGAAAAAACACTCCAAATTACAGAAATCAGTTTAATATTATTCTATTTCATTCAGTAGCAATAAAAATTTAAAATACTATAAGAAATTGTACAAGAAAAAAATGCATGCAGTAATCCCAAGTCTATAGCAATATGCTCAATACATTGTACATTATTGTTATGTGATCTTTTATTTCGCACTTTTTTTTGAGGCAGGGCTTCACTATGTAGTTCAGACTGGCCTTGAAATCACTATGCAGCCCAGACTGGTCTCCAACTCCTGCCAATCCTTTGCTTGAGGCTCTCCAGCGGGGGGTGGGTGGGTGGATTACAATGTGCCCCACCCCTCAGGCCCCATTTTCTTTACTTATTATGCTTACAGTATCCTTCACACAGCTGGGTAAGTAACTCTTTAGTAACTAGGGGGGAATATCTCTTAACTGTTACATGAATTCTACATGGGCAACTGTATTGTGAAACCAGAGTCGGTCACAAGAGCAAGAGTGAGAAGACAAACCAAACTGGAAAAAACATGCAGAAGTCACATCTGATAAAGGACCATTATCTACGACCCACAAGATCTTTTCAACTCAAAAATAAGAAAACAAACAGCTAGAATAACAAACATGTCAAACATCTTAAAAGACATTACACCAAAAAGATCCATGGATGATGATAAGGATACAAAAATGTGCCTCACATCACGTCCACAGAGAAATGCAATTTAACACAATGAGATATCACTGCATGCTTAATACAACTGCCAAAATCTGAAACACTAACAAAAATGCTAGATGTGACTTGAAACAGGAAATTTCATTCACTGCAGTTGAGAAAGCAAAATGGTACATGCACTTTAGAACACAATTCAGCAGTTTCTTACAAAGCTAGATTTATTATGATCAATCCATTGTTCTCAATAGTGTTTACTCAAAAAGATTAAATATCTATGTGCACACAAAAACTTGCACACTGATTATTTATTTGTAATACTGAACTATGGAAGCAATCAAAAGAACATTCACTAGGGAATGACTAAATAAACTGTGATATATCTAGATAATGGAATATTCTTCAGCACTAAAAGTATATAATCTGTTAAACTACAAAACTGCATGGAGAAAATTTAAATGAAGCTACTAAGAGAAAAAAGCTAATTAGACATGGTTACATACTGTATGATTTTAATATAGCATTCTGTAAATGACAAAACTATGGACACAGTAAAAGATTAGTATTTGCCAAGGGAAGAGTTACGAAATGAATAGGTGCAGCACACATACACACACACACACACTATATGTGTATGTGTATATATATATATATATATATATATATATATATATATATATATATATGGTGTGTAAAATCTATTTGCCCAAATCTATACTTATAAAGCTGAAATAAGATTATAGTTTACAACAATTACATTCAAATAGCTACATGTTGAAGTTTCTGACGAATTTACATCATTTTTGGTAATAGCCAACATCATATAATTTATTTTTCTCTAAATATCTTTAATTCTTTATGAACTTACTGTCAAATGTCTCATTGATTCTATTGTCTTTTACCACCTCCTACACAGAGACATAAAGTAAATCTAACATTTTTTGATTAAACTGTCTCAAACCTTGAACACCAGACATTCAGCAAGTTTTTGTGAGATATGTGGCCTGAAACAGACACACTGAATGTTGCCACCAAAGTCTATTTTACTAATCCCAGTGTGTTTAACTAAAACAAGAATATGTGTTTGTGTCATGTGAATATGTATGTTTTTTTGTTTTCGTATGTAAAAAAAAAAAAAAAAAACTAGTTAAAATGACTTGAATAATGCTGATATACCACATACCGGAACCTATGGGATACAATGAAAGCAGTACTTCGAGGGAAATTCATTGCACTGAACTCCCACATCAGGAAAACAGAAAGAGCCCAAATAAATATTTTAATGTTGAACCTCAAACACCTAGAAAAAGAAAAACAAATCAAGCCCAAAGCTCATAGGAGAGAGGAAATTATTAAGATTAGAGCTGAAATTAATGCAATTGAGACTAAGAAAACAATACAAAAAATCAATAAATCAAAGAGTTGGTTCTTTGAACGAATAAATAAAATAGATAAGCCCCTAGCCACTCTTATCAAAAAAAGGAAAGAAAAGACCCAAATCCATGCAATAAAAAATGAAAAGGGTGAAGTCACAACTGACCCAATGGAAATCCAAAGGA
>PVJO010023247.1:0-26462 GCA_004026905.1 Hystrix cristata | reverse complement strand
CACACGGTAGATGCTAGATAAGCTTTATGTATAAAATCATGTATTAATTCACCCAAACAAACATTTATGACCGTATCGCTCTATGCGGCGCTTGCTGTGTGCTGGGGATTGTTTCTCTGTCTCCAGATTTGCTGCTCTCCCCTGTGCCCTCAGCCCCGCTTTGGTCCCTGTTCGCGATGCCTGTCACCCGGGGGCCTGGTCTCTGCCTCTCGTCTTTGCCCTGATGGCTTGTGGGCCACAGTTGCTGTTTGGCAAACAGTTCCCCTTAGCAAGTTTCCCCCAGATACCTGCTCGTGGATTGGGGCTGACCTGGGTTTTGTTGGACTCTCTTAGGGTCATGATGCACGCTAGATTCCCTGGCCCATTTGAGATCAGTGGTTCGCAACCTCGTGCCTTGAGTCAGGGCATTGAAGAAAACGTTCCTGGGTGTGGTGGTGCCTGAAACCCCAGTTAACCAGGAGGCTGAGGCAGGAAGATAGTGAATTCAAGGCCATCCCTGGCAATTTACCCAGACTGTGTCTCAAGGGAAGATGCTGATACCTGGGCCCTACGGCCTGAGAATCTGGTGAACGGATCTGGGCCTCGCCCAGGCATCAGGATTTCCACAAGTTTCCTGGCTGTTCGATGAGCAGCCGAAGCTGAAGACTCTTGTCCTGGAGCTTGGCCGGCAGGCGAAGGTGGTCCTGGTACTTAGAAGACTCTGCCAGGACTATTGCACTGGGCAGCTGTGTTTGCACACTTCTGGGTCAGAATCCTCCCCACCCCACCCGGGCTCCTCTCTGGAGCAAGGAATCCAGTTCCTTCTATGGGAGCACCAGGGTCATATGCCGGAGCTGCTTCTGAAAGGGTCCTGTCCCTACACAGCCTCCCCTGGCCCCTGCCTCTCTCCCCCAAGTGGGATTCGCTTCTCTCGGGCTCTAGGCACCCTCTGTGCTCTCCACCTGGCACTGGACCCCCCACCCCGTGAGCTCTCACATCTGTCTGCTTTCCCCAGTTCCCCAGGAGATGGTATTATCACAGCTTGTGTGCATTCAGGGACAAACCCTTTTTGCACTTGTACTAGTCAGCTCTCCCGTGACTGGGACAGAATACTCAACAGCTGCAGCTTATGGGAGGAGAGGTTTATTCTAGCTCACAGTTTCAGTGGGTCAAGTCTGTGGTGGGCCAACTCCAAGGCTGAAACAGCCTGGTGGAAGAGCCTGGGGTAGGACCGCTGCTCGTCCAGTGGCGGCCAGGAAGCAGAGGGAGAGGGAGGAGCCAGGGAGGAGAAGATGCCTTCCGGGGCACACATCAGCAAGCTGCCTCCTCTGCCTGCCCATCTCCCAACACACAGTCATCCGTGAATTCACTGATAGAGTAATCCACCGACAGGTACAGAACCCCCGTGACGCAGTCACCTTCCAAAAGCTCCTCCTCTGCTCACAAGGCTTGTGGGGCATGTTTTAAATCCGAACCATAACACCTCTCCTTTGGCGTTGCCTTCCATGCTGGATGTGCCTGGCTGTCGGATGGCTTTTTTCACTTCCTTTTGCAAATTAGGTGTTGTTCTGGATAGCAAATATTAAGCTAAGCATCTAAGAATCTCTATTCTTAGATACTGAGGTAAGTATGTACCTCACAAGATTGCTGTGTGGTTCAAATAAGAGTGCAGAATGCACTTTGGTGACTTCAGATTGCAGTATCAATGCTAATCTTAATTAATTGAAAGGGTAAATGGAGCATTATCTTGCCTAGTTGGTAGAACAAGAGGTAATTTTCCTTTTCTTAGGGAACTCCAAGAGGTTAGCAACTGATATTAAAGCTCTGTGGTGGCGCATGCCTGTGATCCTATTACTCTGAGCGGCTGAGGTGGGAGGATCATGCGTTTGAGCCCTGGGTGAAGTCATGGCCCCTTGGCCCCCTGGATTTTGCTGACCTGGGCAGCCAGGAGCCTCCTTCTCCCCGTGGTTCCTGCTGAAGGGAGACCTGGTGCTCGCTTGTGCCCCAGCCCCCACCTCCTGTTAGGGTTACGCTTAACTGAGGGCTTGATTAGCTTGGGAAGGATAGCCGTGTGTCCTCATGGGCTGCAGAGGTGTGGCCTGTGGGGCCATGTTTAGTCCCTTGGCCCTTGCTCTCTGGCACTGTTGCCCTGCTCTGAGTCCCGGCTGTCGTGAACTGAGCAACTTTGCTCCACCATGTCCTTCTGCCATGATGTTCCTCCTTTGGCGTCACCCAACCTTGGACTGAGTCATCTGAAACTGTGAGCCAAATAACCCTCTCCCCCTGAAAGTTGAGGGTGTTGAGTGTTTTGTACTAGCAACTGGAAAGCTGCCCAACACCCCTCCAACTGTAGGTCCCTAGTAACCATTTTTGGTGCCTTTGCGAGGAAGGGGGAAAAGAGCCTCCCTCCATCCGGGGCTCGGATGCCATCTCGTGGGCAGGGCAGTGGGATGGTACGTCCTCGTGTGGCCAGTGCTGGCCGCGCTGCCCTTGGCTGTGGCCTGACTGTGCCAGCCCGCTCCCTCCCCTGCGCCCTCTCTCCCTCGCGCCCGCTCCTCTGGCTTCCCTCTGGCTTTCCGCTCTCTCACTGCTTCCCCACCCAGAGGCTCTGCCTGTTGTTTTCACCAAAACTCTCTTTGAGAATGGACACAGCAAGGGAAATCCCTCTGTCTGGGGCTGAGGAAGAGGAAAGGGGTGAGAGTGGCGAGGGTGGCTGATGGAAAATGTGGCTTCGGACCCGACCCTGGGCCTGGGCCCTCCCTGTTCTTTGCGCAGGCCTGGGTTGAACCAGGGCTTGCGTGTGCAAGGTGAGGACTCTGCCACAGAGCTGCGGCCCAGCCCAGGGCCCCCTCAAGTGCGCCCTTTCCGTTTGCTGCCGGCCGGCCCTGCGTGGAGAATGCCCCAATGTGAGGAAGGAGAGCTGCCGTCTCAGGCTTTTGTGGTCAGGGCTCTGGCAGGCGGGGCCTCTGTGTGTGTGTGTGTGTGTGTGTGTGTGTGTGTAAGTGTGTGTGTGTGTAAGTGAGACCTCCCGGTGTAATCCAAAATCTACCCTGGAGGCCGCCCTGCCAGAAAGAGCCAGGCCCAGCCCTTGAGGTTAGAGAGCCGTTTCTCTGGAGGAAATAGTTTCTCCATGAAGACGCTGCCTCCTCCGGAAGCTGAGCGCCTAATCTTGTCGCTCATTTCTCCCCGGCTCAGCTCCATCAGATAGGAGGCCTGGCTGCTGTGTCTGTGCTGTGCGACCTGTGTTGCGGAGGCCCCGGGCAGGGTGGGTTTGAAGACGCGTCTGTTGAATAAGTGTATTCTTGAAGGCCTACTATGTTGCAGGCACTGTGCTGGGTGCTTGGAATATATTTGTGAACGACAAAAACAAGCGCCTTCTCAGGCAGGGAGACGGACAGCGGCGTCTGTGCATGTAACGTATTGGGTCTTTATCCGGGTTTCCAGTAGCTGCACGTCTCTGAAACTCTTGGCGTCTCCGAAGCCAGGTGTCTGTCTGCACACTGCTGAGTTTGTGATGGCCGATGGCCCCTAGCAGCTTCAGGATGGGCGCCGGCCACCAGGGAGCCCCAGGTAGGACGTTCGCCCATCCCCAACCTCTGGGCTGGAGAAGGGACTGGAGGTTAAGCTGGTTATCAGGGGGCTGGCAATTTAATTAGCCATCTATGTAACGAAGCCTCCATAAAACCCCAAAGTGGGTGGGCGCGGTGGCACATGCCTGGAATCCCAGCACTCAGGAAGCTAAGGCAGGAAGATGGTAAGTCCAAGGCCGACTCTGTCTCAAAAAGCCATACCAACAGTTGCGGATTTAGCTCAGTGGTAGAGCGCTTGCCTAGCAAGTGCAAGGCCCTGAGTTCGATCCCCAGCACCCGCCCCCCCAAAAAACCCCAAAGCAAACCAAACCCCAGAGGGCAGGGTTTGGAGGGTGGGACCCAGAGGGCACAGAGGGCACGGAGCCCTCCCAGCCGCACTCTGGCCTCTCTGCCTCCGTAACCTTTGCAACGTCCTTCATCATAAGCTGCTAAGTGCGCCTCCCTAGGTCTGTGGCCTCTGAGCCCCAAGGACGGGGCGAGGGAACCCTGATTTGTAGCCTGTGGCTCAGAAGCCCAGGGGAACAACTCAGGGCTCATGATGGTGTCTGAAGGGGGCACAGTCTTGGGGTGTGAGCCGCAACTTGTGGGGTGTTGACGCTGTCTCCATGTAGACGGTATCAGAATCGAATTGAGTTGGAGGACAACTGGCTGGCGCCTGCTGCAGATTTGATTGCTTCCTGTCGGGGGGATCCCCACACATTCTGGGGTCACAGAAGTGCTCTGCTCTGTGAGCGTTAGTGCTGAGGCGGGAGACGGAGCGCCTGGGAGACAGCCTGGCTGTAGGCTCACACGGACGGGATGCCTACTGGCTCTGGGAGACCGTGAGGACGGCTTGCCACCTGACATCCCGAAGGGGGCCTACGACCTGCACTCCTGCCTGGAGCAAAGCGCTGGACCTCTGGTGGAGCCCGAGGTGCACGCCCTGCAGCCGCGTTGGAGTGACAGGACAGAACGAGGGCCATTGGAGTGTCATCAGCATCGCAGTTCTGACCCTGGTGGGCTTTGGCAGCCACGGTGGCTCCGTCTAGGTCCATAGAAAGTCGAAAACATGCCCTTTCCGCACATGGTGGAGACTTTCAGTGAATCGGACAAAGTCCCCGTAGGTGCCACCCTACACCCAAAAACCCGGGAACCGGCCCAGTAAATACCTCAAAACCTAATGCAGACGGCTGCTCTGAGTGGAACTTGACTCTGAGCTTTCTCATCCTCTGCTCTCTCTCCGCGGGGTGTGTTTTCTTTGATCCTGAGCCTGGGTGCCAGGAGAGACCAGGCCTCGGTTTGGTAATAGTAGGAGGAACTGGGTTTGAGGCATCTGGGTTTTCCCTGCACGCCATGTGGCCGAGCTTGTCCCTGCTCCTTGGGTCACAGGAGACATTTCTTTTAGGGCAGTTGATTTTCAGTGAGCCTCACTTGAGTCCTACCGAGCACCTCTCTGATGAGGCCAGAGAGGTCAACACCATCCCCGGCCGTGGACTGTGCATTCTGTCCTCTGACACTGGTCCCCAGATGCTGGGACCTCCTCTCCAGCTGGCCTCGAACTCGCAGCGATCCTCCTGCCTCAGCTCCCAAGTGCTGGGATTACTGGCGCGCACCACCCTGCCTGGTGGCCTTCACAGTTTTAAACACAATTTTGGTTGTCTCTTGTTGGGGGAGCCACATCACATACCTGCTACTTAGATACAAAGGAGGCTGGAAAAGGAAAGTTTCTGGCTACTACCTTGGAAAAGTAGGACTCATTGACAGGAATTTCCCCAGACATAAAAAGGGTATTTAGAGGTGTTGGACAACGGGAAAACATGCCAATGTCCACCGCTGTGAGCCAAGTTGGGCCTGTGGGGTGGGTGGGAGTGGCGTGGGTCACAGGCTCCGTCAGTCGGCTTTCTGGGTTGCAGCCAACACAAGCAGGTTCTGGCCAATGTAGGCAGAGGGCATTTACTGGGGACTCTGGGTTCTCACAGAATTGGCAAGAGGCTGCGTGAGAGGGGAGATGAGGTTTTGGCTGCAGTGGGGAGAGACAGGGACCGGCTTCCATCATGACCTGCACAGCAGGAGGGAGTTCCCCAGGGGGAGAGTAGGATGCTGGTGGCCAAGGCGGGCTGGACGCTGGGTGGCCCCGGAAAGCCAGCATCCACCGTAGTGTCAGCACGCTGGTCCCTGGAGGTCTCCTGCCCTGGCCCCTTGGACGCCCTTGCTTTCAGTTCCATTTAGTCCAGTTCTGCAATGTCTCGGGCTAGCTTCGGTAGACTATCGGCCAGGAAGAATCCACAGGGGAGCCAGTGGGACTGGGAGTAGAGAGGAAGGAGAGCCTCATTTTGGCTGGAGATGGATCAGGAAGCTCTTCATGGAGCGAAGAGCTCCAGCTCCACTTTGGAGGGGAGGAGGATTTTAACCGGCAGGGGAAGTGGAAACCGCATCGATGGCTGGGAGACTGGCACTAGCAAGGGTGGTGTGTCAGCCAGCAGTGCCTGAAATAACTGGCTTACAAGGTGGGGAGTTTATTCTGGTTTTGGAGGTTTCAGCGGTTCGTTGGCCACTTTTGGGCCTGTGTCGAGGATGTACAGAGCAGAACCTCACCTTGTGGCCAGGGAGCAAAAAAGAGAGGAAAGGGGCTGGGGTCCCACCACTACCGCCTAGAGTGGGTTCTTGCTGCACTTAGGATGGAAATCATATGTAGGCCAGTTTCAAGGCTAGAATTTTATCACAGGAAAGAGAGACAGGTGGCTGCTCCACTGACGGGAGCCCTGGAGAAGACTGCAGCAAAGCTGGCTGCCCCACAGGCAGAGCCACCCTGAACGGAGGGACATTCTGCTTTGATGTTGTCTCAAAAGACTGTCACTAATTATTCGTGTTTTTTTTTTTTTTCCAGAAGGTGTGGGGTCTCTGGACTGGGTAGAGTTTAGTTGCTGCGCATTGCAAGTCTGGAAGCCTCAGGTCAGCACTTGGTCAGATCTGCAACCATCTTTGCTTGTGCTGGTCTCATCGAGCTGCCTATGCATCCCACCTTCTGATGTCGAGGACTACACCCGCTTGCTCGCCTAATCGAATTGCAAACGGTCATGTTCTCTCGGACTGCTCCTTCCAAGTCCTGCCAATAATCCTGTCTCTCCACTGTCTCCTTCAAGGACAGGATCCCAACGACCTAAAGACCTCCCACAGGTCCCCTCCTAGAGGCTTCGCCACCACCGGTAGTGACACGCTGGGTATCAAGCCTTTAAAACATGGGCTCTGGGGGACATCCTGGATCCAAGCCATAGCAGACAGTCTGTCCAGCCAGCCCAGCCCTCTTGGTGCTGCGGGATCACAGTGACACCTCCAGGATTAAAGCCTTGGCGCCTATTGCTTTCTCCGCTTGGAACACTCTTCCCCCAGATCTCTGCCCGGCAAATCTCTTACCCCTTTCAGTGCCTGTCACCAGGCCCGTTTGGATCATTTTACATGGACGCACGCTCTACCCCGCCTTGCTAGGATCCTGACCCCTTTACTGGGCTCTGTTTTGTTGTAGCCCGTACTGCCCTCTCACATACTATGTAATAATAATCTTCCTCTCTTCATCCTCCTCCTCCTTCTCCTCCTCCTCCTTCCCCTTCTTCTGCTCCTCCCCCTTGGCCTCCTCCTTTTTCTCCTCCTCGTCCATTCTCCCTTCCTTCTCTGCCTCCGTTCCTTCTTCCTCCCCTCCTCTTCTTCCTGCTCCCCTTCTTTTCCTTCTCCTTTCTCTTTCTCTTCTTTTTCTCCTGTCCTCCTCTTCGTCCATCTTCTCTTCCTCCTCTTCTTTCTCCCCTTCTGCTTCTCCTCCCCTTCCTTCTTCTTCCTCTTTGTTTTCCCCTTCTTCTTCTTCCTCGTTATGGTTTACGTGGTGGTTAACTGTCAACCTGCGTGGTAACACCCAGCTGATCTGAGTCAGCATCGTTGTCAGAATGGTATAAAAGGAGAGCAGGCGAGAGTGCTTTCAGCTGATCGTGCTTGCCGCTGATTCTGCTCGCCATGGCCGAGGATAGCCACTTTTGTCTTTGCGGGAGCTCCGGGTCTTCCCTTCACCTTGGGTGTTGTCTCCTGGCTCTTGGTGCAGACGTTTCAGCTTCCAGAACCGGCTTTTCAGCCTGCCGGCACAGACTCTCTAGCCTCTGGCACTGGTCCTTGGGCTTTCCGGCGTGGACCCTTCAGTCTTCCATCGCAGATTCCTCAGCCATCTGATACAGACTTACGTGGGACATTGCTGTGGGCTCCAGGCTTTCGGGTGGATTCTCCAGATCTCTAGCGTGAGGACAGATCTCTTGTACGCTTCTACGTTTGACTCTGTGGGCAAGTATTGTAAGCTAATCTTTTATTTATTTATTTATTTATTTATTTATTTATTTATTTATTTATGTATTTATTTGGCAGTGCTGGGGATTGAACTCAGGGCTTTGGGCTTGCTAGGCAAGCACTCTACCACTTGAGCTAAATCCCCAACCCATAAGCTAATCTTGTAAATTTCTGTGTCCTGCATTAAATCCGTTCTTTTTGCAAACCTCGACTACAAAAAAAATTGGTACCAGCAGTGGGGCCATTACCGTGACATTGCCTGGCCATGTGGCTGACGAGCCTTTGGAATTGGTTTGTGGGAAGAATTTAGAAAGGTTTTGAGAGACCAGCTGAAGAGGCAACCCTAGAATGCTTTAAAATTATATTATAGGGGAGACTCTGGTCAGAGCCCAGAAAACCAGTACAGTGATGGAAATGCTGCCAGTAGGATGAGGTTCAGGAGGCCTTTGTTGGGAGGAAGAAGGACTGCATTGGCTGTTGGATCCCAGGCAGTGCATGTCGTGTTTGGCAGGAAGTCTGTCTGCATTTTGCTGTGTTCAGAGATACTGCCCAGGTGGCAGAAGAATTTCAGTGCAGTCCAGTGTTGGGGGGGTGGTTACTGTTGAGGGCTTTTGGCCAAGTCTATGTTGGGAATTGAGAGCAGAGAACCTAGCAGGGTGGTTTGAAGCATTTTGGCTTTGGCCAGAGGGGAGGCTCCAGGAGAGCTGTGGATTGTAAGGGTGAAGCAGAGGAGACTGTGGTTGTGGGGAAGGAACAGGACGATGGAAAAGATGACCTGAGGCCTTTTCCCAGAGTAACTGCACACGGAGGGAAGGAAAGAGTGTATTTGGAGTGCAGGAGATCCTCTGTGGCGTCTTCTAGTGTTTCTGTGCCCTGTTGTTGAAGTTAATGGGAAGTGAGGATCGTAATAGCTCTCTCCTGATATGATTTCAATGTAGTACTGTGATGTTGACGGATTTGATGTTGGTTTTTAAGTATTGCTAAATCTTGTACAAAAATGGAAACCAAAGGAGTTTTAAAACGTGAGACGCTATATTTTTTAATGTGGATGCACTATTTTGGTACATTGCACCTTGTAAACAAATTATTAATTTTTTACTTGTGGGTATGATTTTATCTTTTAGCTTTTTGGTATTTTAATAATCTATTAGTATTAAATGTACTTTTCTTAGAGTATAGATCATTAATGAAATAAATAATATTTTGGAATAAAATGAGAGATACAGAAGGGAATTGTTGTGAAGCATGCGCATTTGTAGTTTTTAGACACCTGTTTATAAGCAGATTATTTAGTCAAGGCACTGTGGTTTTAATTTTGAATTTTGAGAACACTTTGAATATTTCTTTCTGGTAGGGAAATGAGTGTAATAAGAATTATATGCATATAATTATTATATTAATGTAAATTTGAATGGATCAAGGCATGTTAATTCTTTACAAATCTGCTACTGGAGACTATGGTTTAAGGAAATGCATCTGGTTATCAAGTTGACCAGGGGTGGATTGTGGTGAATTGATTAATTGTCAACTTGAGTGACAGTGCCCAGCTGATTTGAGTCAGCTGGGTTGTGGGAGCGGTATGAAAGAATGGGAGGGAGGATTTCAGCTGATCTTCTTTGGAAGAGCCTCATTGTGGGCACTTTTCTTTTTTGTGTGTTGGGGTGCGGTGCTGGGGATTGAACTCAGGCCCTTGAGCTTGTAAGGCAAATGCTGTACCACTGAGCTAAATCCCCAACCAGGTGCCTGGTCTCTTTGGGAAAATTTTGTTGGTTTTTCTTTGAAGGAGCTTTGGCTGCTTGCTTCCTTCAGGGGAGCTTCAATTATCATCTTCATCTTGGACATCTTAGTTACTTTTATCTCATTGCTGAGACAAAATACTCGACACCCAAAGTTAAAGGAGGAAAGATCTATTTAGCTCACAGTTCGTAGAAGTTTCAATCCACAGTCAGCTGGGTCCGAGGCAGGGTGGCCTGGCAGACAGGCAGAAGGCAGCAAGGCAAGCAAGGGAAGCAAAAAGGGTCCTAAGCAGCTTCTTTCTGTTGTTTATGTCTTATCTGGGCTGCCAGAATTCGGGCGGTATCAAACCAATCAATGGATTGATTTAGTAATCACACATCCTTAATCCCGGTATCACACAGTCTAGAGTCAGCGACCTCTGAAAAAGCCCCACCTGTGACTACATGAGGCTTTGGGGGGACATTGAGGCACAAACCATAACAGACATCCTCCTGGCTTCCAGCACAGATCCCTCAGCCTTCTGGCTCAGATCCTTCAGCCTTTTGGCCCAGACACTTCAGTGCCCAGCGCTGGCCCTTGGGCCATTCCAGGGCAGATCCTTTGGTCTCCCATCGCGGGTCCTTAGGACTCCTATACGGACTTGCATGGGACATTGCCATGGGCCCCAAGCCCCTGATGGATCCGTCGGGTCTCCAGTGCAAAGATAGACATCTTACACTCTTCTGCATCTGATTCTAGCAAGCACTAATACAGTGTATATTTAGATGTCCCCCCAAATCCTCATGTGATCATGGGGGGCGCTTTGGAGAGGTGATTGGATTGTGGGGGCGTGATACTCATCAATGGATTAGTCTACTGGTGAGTTTACAGCTAAATGCAATGTTGGGAAGTAAAACCTGGTGGGAGGAGGTGAATCACTGGGGTGTGTCCTGGAGGGGTCTGTCTCCTTCCTTCCTCCCTTGATCCCTCCCTCTGCTTCCTGTGCCAGGCCACGAGCAGCCTGCTCTGCCAGGCCCTTCTGCCATGCTGTTCTTCCTGGGAGCAGCCGACAGTGGATTGAAACCTCTACAAACTGTGAGTCAAGACGAACCTCTCCTCCTTTATCTTGTGGGTGTTGGGTGCCCCAGTGACAAGAAAGTAACTGAGACGTTATTGTTAGTATTAGTAGTAGTGGTACTGGGGATCAAACCCAGGGCTTCACACATACCAGGCCAGCACTGTACCATGGCTACACTTCCAGCCCTGGATTATTCTTACTTATTAGGTTTCTCATCCCTCACTACTAGGCTGTAAGGAGCCTGTCTGTTTCATTCACTAATGTTTCCCAAGGGCCTGCTGCGGGATCTGACCGTGAAATATACGGTGAATGAATGAAGCTGAGTGTGGTGGCCCAGGCAGCAGTGGCCAGCTGCCAGGACCCAGGACAGGGCAGGGCCTCTGGAGCCCTCTGTGAGTGGGTAGTTATGAATGCGAGTTCTCCCTCAGCTTGAAGATCACAGTTGTCTCTTCAGGGTCTCCCACTCAGGAAGGCGTCCTTGCCTCTGTCTGCAAGGACGCACCCGGGAGAGGGCCTGCTCGAGATCAGGGAGGCCAGACCGACAGCCTGCAGAAGTGGATGCAGGCTCCCGGATGGAGGACGTCTGGGGAGTTTTGTGTGCCACGTGGCCTCCCTGCTCACAGCCTTTCACAGCCTTGCCCGCTGCCTTCAGGGCTCACGGTTTCTGGCCCTGACCCCCGGGGCTGCCCCAGGATCGTACAGCTGCCCAGGGGCAGCCCCACCACAGGCTCTGGGGTCAGGGCTGTGGCCAGACAGGGATAAGGTGATAAGCTGGGTCTCCGGGCATAGGAGGCAGAAGCAGGAAGACTCACAGAAAAAGAGGCAGGCCACAAGAGAGCATACTCTGGGTTCACTGAATGGCTGTTCCTAAGCCAGATTCTCTAGCTCCTTTCTGCTGTGAATTATAAGAATCCCTTCATGGCTGGGCATAGAGGTGCTGTGTATAATCCCAGCTCTTGGGAGGCTGAGGCAGGAGGATCCCTGTGAGTTCAAGGCTGGCCTGGGTTACATAGTGAGTTCAAGGCCAGCCTGAACTGCATAGGGAGACCCTGTCTCAAAAAAAAAAGAAAAAAAAACAAAAAAATCCCTTCTTGGTTTAGCTCAGTGGTAGAGCACTGGCCTGGCATGAACAAGGCCCTGGCTTCCATGCCTAGCACACACACAGGCACACACACACACACTCCTTTTGTTTTTGCACTAGGTTGGCTGAGGGTGATTATGCCAACCAGCCTGGTATGGCTGCCCGGCCTCACCACAGCGGGGAGCAGGGGTCTGTGTTCGCTGGCCATGCCTCGGGGCTGGGGTCTGATAAAGGGGCAAAGCTTTGGCTAGATGCCAAGTGGGAGAGAGCAGGGCCAGGGCCAGGGAGGAATAGTGTGGCTTTTCAGTTCTGGCACTGTATATGTCCGCTGTGGGCCTGTGTTACATAGTTTGTTACTTGTAATAGCCAAAGTACTTGTGTTCTTTCTCTTCCTCCCTCCTTCCCTCTTTCTTTCTTTTCTTTCTTCCTTTCTCTCTCTCTTTCTCCCCTCTCTTCCTCCCCTCTCTTCCTCCCCCTTCTCTTGTGTTTCTGCTTCTCCTGCTTCATTGCTAGGGAAGTTCTTTACCACTGAGTTACACCTCTGGCCACATCAACTTTAACTGTTTCAAATTGCAAGAGGTCCTGAAGTGAATGCAAAGACATTTCTTCCTCTTCCCTGTGGGCTGGTCCCCTTCCCCTGACATGACCATGGTCACTGTTCTTCGGGAGGCCTTCTGAAATGTTTTATGCACATCTACACAAGCACATAATGTACACATTCTGTTTTCTTCTTCCCAGTTAGTACATGAATGTGAGCATACTAGTCCCACTGTCCTATAGCTTATGTTTTAAAATTTTAGTTGTGAACAGTTCAACTATTTCCTCAGTGAGAGCAGAGTTGAGATTGGCCCTACCATAAGGTCATATTCACTGTCTCTCTTGCTGTTGCTCTTTTCTTTGAGGGAGAGCCCTGGACCCTTTGAGTGCATGTGTGTGTTCATGTATGTGTACACATGTGTGCATGTGTGCATACTTGTGTGTTTCTAGGAAGACATGCAGGAGAACTCTATCTAGTGTGGAGGTCTGTGTCAACTTTCTGTTGCTGTGACAAAATACCTAAGATAATAAGCTTAAAGGAAGGAAAGGTTTATTTTGGCTCACAGTTTCAGAGGTTTCAGTCCATGGTCACTCAGCACTGTTGCAGTGGGCCTGTAGTGGCCCAGGACATCATGGCAGGAGCATGCAGCAGCTGGAAAGCAAAATAGAGAATGAGGAAGAGGAGGCACTGAGGTCTTATTATCCCCTTTGAGGCCACACTCCCAATGGCCGACTTCCTCCCACTGGGCCCTGCCTCCTAAATGTTCCACCACCTCCCAGTAGCTGGTGAGGGAGATTGGGGGACCACATGGGCCACTGGGGACCCTTTATGACCCAAACTATAACCTGGAGACTTGACTGTGAGGCTGAGTAGTGACCCAGGTGGGAAAGGATGGTGGCCTGATCCAAGGAAATGGCAGTTCAGATTTTTTTTTTTAAAAAACAAAGGCCAGACTTGAGGATGTAGATTGGTGTTAAAGCACTCATCTAGCATGTGTGAGGTTCTGGGTTCAACTCCCAGTACTGAAAAGGGGGACAGACTTTTTAAATATTTGGGAAATAAAACTGGTAAGATTTTGGTATGAATCATTCATGGATAATTAAAGAGAAATGAGAGGAATTACATGAGGAAATACTGGCTGGAGTTCATAATTGTTGTGGTTTAGATCTAAAAGGGTCCTCAGATTTCTGTGTTGAGAGGTGTTAGGATCATGGGGGCCTATAGCTGACTTGCTGTTAGGAGGTGGGTCCTGGTCCCAAGAGGCAGGTCACTGTCAGTGTGACCCAGAAGGGCTCATCTCCTGTCCCTCCTCCACTCTTGGCTCTCTGCTTCCTGGCTGCCATGAGGTGAGCCTCTTTGCTCTGCTAGACCCTTCCACTGTCCCTTCCTACCTTGGAGCTGGTTGATCAGGACTGAAACAGGAGCCAAAATCAACCTCTTCTTTAAATTGTGGGTGTCTGGTGATCTGTCCTGGTGACGAGGAAAGTGGTTATGACAGTAATAGACCTCGGTTGGGAGGCCTGGCTCTCTGTCTGGATCCTGCTTATAACCTTTCCTTGACTCAGCTTCCTCCCTGCAGAGAAATGACAAGGATATTCTTGTGAGTTGTGGGGAGGATTGAACTGAGAGATGGTCATGTGAACCACCGTGTCCCAGGCAGCGAGGGGCTGTTCTTGAAAATGGTCTTCTCTGTCTTCCCTCATGGATGCCTCTGACTCTCTGCTCACCTCTCACCTCCCTGCTCATTCTCAGACGACAGTAGCAGTCTGCCACGTGGAGTAAACAGAAGGTTTGTCCCCAGCTCCCCACACACCGACTGCCCATTTCCCAGCGTCTGCTCCATCTTACCTCCATCCTGTCACCTTGAGAGGGTGCCTGAAGCCCAATTCTGCCTCCACAGGGACTCTGCTCTGGGTTCATTCAGCCCTTCCCCTCTTCCCCAAATCTGCGACTTCTCTCTCTTTACTGGCTCCTTCCAATCAGCATTTAAACATGCTCAGATTTTTCTTGTTTTAAAAAGTAGACCTTAAGCTGGATGTGGTGGTGCATGCCTGTAATCCCAGCCTCTGGGAGGCTGATGCAGGAGGATCACAAATTCAAGGTTAGCCTGGGCAATTTGGTGAGTTAGCAAGACTCCATCCCAGAAGAAAAAAGAGCTCTCTGCCAGCCTCAGTGCCCTTCTGTGTCTCCTGGGCTGTGTCTTTTTCTGGGCTGGAATTGCCTGTCTACCTGTCTGGGCTCAGCGCTCCCCACCCCTGCTGACAGTTCAATGAGTTTGGGTGAGCCTGTTTCTCTTTAGATCTGATCCCTACCGCCGTGCTTCACACACAGAAGGCACCCTGTGCACACATGCCGAGTGACCCCTGAATGACGCACTTCTGTCTGGAGCCGTAGGAGGGAGAGAATAGCAGGTGGTGGTTTGGTTCCAGAGAAGTCAAAGGCAGAAGTGAGGGCACAGAATGACAGGTTGGAGAAAGCTGTCCGGGGGCGTGTCCCCTGTGTGTCTCTTGCCTCCCCGCCAGTGCTGGGAAAGAGCAGAGCACAGTTTCCAGGCATGCAGGACCTGGCCCAAGCCCCGCCCCATTGCTCCCCGTCTCTGGGTGTAAGTTGGTGAAATGCTTGGCAGGTGCCTTTGGGCCAGGGCACAGCTCTAGCTTTGTGACCAGCTGTGCTGTGCAAGTGGCCTGCATCTCTGCTGCTCACGTGCAAAACGAGGGCCTCGACCGGAGCATTCCCAGGGTCCCTCCATGTTTAAGCCACGTGTGTCTCAGATGTCCCTCCTGGGAGTGGTTGGGTAGAGTGGGGGGTGTCTCCCGAGGAAGGAGATGGTGATGTGCCCCACGGTGCCCCGACCAGCAGAAGAGCAGTTAGAGCAGCAGACAGCTGCCATCACAGAGCTCACCGTCGCCCCTCAAATGCCGTTTGCAGACCAGAAGTGAGCGCGGTGGTGGAGAGCTTGCCGGCATGTGCCAGGTCCTGGGTGCCATCCCTCGCACCTCAAAAACCAAACCAAACCAAGCCAGCCCAAGCCAAAGAAGCTGCTTGGGACTCAGACTGAGGCTGTCGGATTGGCTGTCAGGCTGGAGTCCCAGGAAGGAAATGATGCTGTCGTTCACCTTTGCTTGGGGGAGGTTGGTCTTTGGTTATCTTCAGGCCTTCGACTGATTGAATGAGGCCCTCGCACATTATGGAGGGCATCCTGCTTTCTCAAAGTCCACCTGCTAAAATGTAAATCTCATACAACAACATTGTCATAGAAACATCTGGTAAAGTGTTTGACCAAATCTCTGGACTCTGTTGCCTGGGCTGAGATGACATAAAATTAGCAATTATGGGAGCTGTCTTTGAAGTCTCTAAAAACCTTGAGGAAGGTGCCGGGGTCTTCGTGCACAGTGAGGAAACTGAGGCTCAGAGGAGTGACAGGGTTAATCGAGGGCTGCAGCACTATGGTGGCATGCAGTCATTAAGAGCACCACAGGGTGGTCTCTGGGCATTACACTTGCAAACCAACATCCGGGTGACCAGACAGAGGCATGCTGTGATGGCACCTGCTAGAACACACTTTACCAGAGTGCAGACTGGTGGGCGGCTCCCTGTCCAAGATCTGGACAAGATTGGCTCAAATCTTCACCCCTCACCACCATTATAGAAAGTCCTGCCTCAGCCTCCAGAGTAGTGGGGGCTCCAGGAGCTCACTAGCAGTATGGCTCCTCTCGTTTATTTGTATTGTCTGCTTCCCCACAATAAAATGCTCTTTACAGCAAGGCCTGCGTTGTACTCACTCTGCATGTCTAGTGCTCGCAACGGTGCTTGACCCAGAGTGGGACCCTCGGTAACTACTCTGTGTGTGTGTGCGTGTGCGTGCATGTGTGTGTATGAAGGCTGCGGGAACTTCACTGTCGAGGCTGTCGAAACTGGCCTGTTTGGGAAGTTTGGCTGTTTTCACTCTAATCCTGATTTCTGGGAAGATCAGCGAAACAGCTTGGTTTTAGCTAGTGACGAGGACGGAGCTTCAGTGTTAATGATTCCGTTTTGATTTTTAGCCTGGTCCGTAGGGGCCGAGTGCTGGAGCTTAGTCCAAAACAACGCCCTTCTGTAATCTGTACCTAACAATAGGTCATCTGAGCCAGAGAAACAGGAAGTGAGGTCATGAGTGGCGTTTCTATAAACATTTCTGTAAACACGAAATAGAACAGGAAGAGGGGAGCACCCTGCGTGCAGCAAGGGTAAACCGATCCATGTACGCATACGTAGCATACACGGAGCGTGGGTATTCGCATACGGGGTGAGCATGTGTACTCAGCCACACGTAAGCTGAGTCACGGTCAAATACATTTGAATGCTACTGGCCATGAAAGACTGTGAGGAGGACAGAGGAAAGGGCCAGGTCGTTGGAAGGATTTTGTGCGTGTGCACTGGGGACTGAACCCGGGGCTTCGTGCATGCTAGCTGGCCCCAGCTGAGCCGCCCTGCCAATCCCCACTGGGAGCATTTTACTGTGAATTCTGAACTAACACAGACTATACAGGGCTAGTGTCGAAAAGAAAGATATTTTTCTGGGTTAAAAATCTTCAAGAGGGGCTGGGGATTAGCTCAGAGTGCTTGCCTTGCAAGCCCAAGTCCCTGAGTTTGATTCCCAGCACTAAAAAAAACCCAAAACAACAAAAAAAACAAATTTCAAGAAATGACACGGAAGTCTGTAGATGATTGTTTCAAGTGGCCTTTACTCCTTGTTCTAAGACTTCTAACCCTTCTTCTCCCCTCCCCCCACCTGGGCCTGAGCCTGGCTCTTGCTGGCCAGCCCCAGCAACCTGCCTCCAACCTGCCGCTCTGGGCCCAGGGCTGGGTTTCCTCCCTTTTGCCTCCCACTGTGCCTGCGGCTGCTGTCCAGGGACCCTGCAGTCTCCAGGGTGCCACTGAGTGCACAGCCGCTGTCTGAGTGCTATCGGGCTGGCACCCTGCAGTGTGGAAGCCAGGAGTTCAGAATTGAGGGACTTGCCCAAGTCATAGAGTAACACTGTTACAAGTAAGTGACAGAGGCAGGATCTGAATTCATGTCTGACTCCGTGTCCCCAGCCTCCCTCAGCAGCTCATTAAGTCACTCATCAGACTACCCTTTTGGAGGACACTCAAAGTCACATGCCACTCCGGCCGCACATGGCTACACGTCGTGGATGTGGTGTTCTCTTACAGACCGGAGTGTTAAAAGTCTTGAAGGGCTCCTGGCCCCATGGAAGGTCCACCCCGCACCCAGAGCCAGGTTGGGGATAGAGGGCAGAGATGAAGGCCTGGTTCTTGGCCTCAGGAAGTTACAACTGGAGGGCTGGAGGGTCTCACGCATGCTAGGCAAGTGCTCTACCACAGAGCTGCAGGCCCAGCCCCACTTGAAGCTTTGGGTTCCTGGTAAAAATCTCTCTTTTCAACATGCTGGTATAAAGTCTTGGTGGCTTCAGAAGCCAGAGCTCCTGCCCAGCAGTTTGTATGTTCCACAGGTTGAGTTGGTAAGATGCGTATGAACCTGGTCTGCAGGGTTAGGGCTGCCTGGCCACGTTCCTCAGGGGAGGCCTGGGCCTGGGGGAGTGAGACCTGATTAATCTGATCCAGGTGTGATAATTCCATACCACTTGCCGTGGTTTAAGGGCAGTCATGTGATCAGTCCTGGCCAGTGGGGTGTGAGGAGACAGTTTCTGAGGGGATTCAGAGTGTGGTTTTTTCATACTTTTTTCCCTACTGCAGATGGAGCCCAGGCTCTTCACGCTGAGTTACATCCCCAGCCTTTTTGAGGGTTTCCAGTGCTGGGGATTGAACTCAGGGCCTTGCATTTGCTAGGCAAGTACTCTACCACTTGAGCTAAATCCCCAACCTCCCCAGCCCTTTTTAATTTTATTTTGAAACAGGGCCTCACTAAATTGCCCAGGCTGGGCTTGAACTTGCGATTCTCCTGGCTTAGACTCCCAGAGTGCGAGGATTAAATTTTATTTTTGTTGGTTTTTTTGAGACAGGATCTTACTGTGTAGGCCAGCTGGCCTTGAACTTGTAGCAACCCTCCTGCCTCAGCCTCCCAAGTGTTGTTACAGGTGTGTGCCACCATGCCCACTTTGGGGATTAGATTTTCTTATCTCAAAAAAGAGAAATGGGTGGGCGTGGCGGCACACACCTATGATCTCAGCACTTGGAAGGCTGAGATAGTAGGATTGCAAGTTCAAGGCCCGCCTGGGCTAAATAGCTAGAGATGCTGTCTCAAACACAACACATAAGAGACATAATGAAGGGATACTTTCTCTTCTAGCATAAGATGTGGACATTGTGTAACAAGATGAGTCTTTGAGTTGCTGGAGTCACCATGAAAGGAAACACTCCAGGCCGATTGTGGCCAGCCATGGAACTCCCCTACCTCTGAACTTCCTGTGTTTGACAGAAGTTCCTTATTTCTTAAGAATGTCTGACTTGTGGCTCAAAGCTTCTGTGGTGGACCTAATATGGTCAACTTGAGCCAGCACGCCCAGCTGGACTGGGTTGATGTGATGCTGAGCGTACGAGATCCACCTGAGGGTTGTTGCGGATGCAACACTCTGTAGCTCCCACTACAGAGTGGGAGCCGTAGTTAGTTGGTGGGCTGTTTCCCAGGAGAAGCTCTGCTGCGGCTGTTTTTTCTGGAGGGGGCTTGGCTGTCCTCGTCGAGGAAGGAGCTCGGGGCCTTGCTGTCATCGAGGATGGCTGCTGTTGCTTCAGAGGAGCTCTGGTTGTCATCTCTGCTGTGAGCATTGTATCCTGGCTCCAGCCATCATGTGCAGACACAGACATACGTGGGACAGTGCTGTGAGCTCCCTGCCCTCAATTGGATTTTTTGGGTCTCCAGTGCCTAGATGGACATTCGGCACCTTCTGCATTTGGCTTCTGGGTGAATATTGCAATCTATAAATGTCCTCCATTAAATCTGCTCTCTTAAAACCACTGGTTCTAGCAAACCTAACTAACACAGCTTCCTACCCGGGAAGGTAAAGAGCTGCACTGGGGCCTTGCTGGTGGGTGCTGTAGCAGGAGAAGGGAGTCTAGCTGCTATACCAGGCTGGAGAAACTCAGCATTTAATACACACAGAATACTTCTCGCTGCTTTTCTGTGTGTACAGAAAATCCCATCAGGGTGGCCTTCTGTGTGACGAACAAGCCCCCTCATTTGGATTGTACACAGTGGACAGACAAGACTGAGGACCAGAGGTGTGGTGAAAGCGCGACTTTGTTTTTTGATTTTGCAACAGCGAGTGCCAGCCTAACAGGCGGGCAGGCACACTGGGGCGATTACAGTAAGCAGTTTAACCCCTAGCACGCAGGTCCCTTCTCCCAGTTTCTCACTGGCTGAGCACCGGGGGGTACAACCTCCCTGGACAGTGCCCAGATTAGGAGCTATCCTGGGCCTGCTCCCTCGGCAAACATTTTGTGGGTTTAAAGGCAAATGATTAAGCCCCAAGTGGATAACTTTGAACTGCTGCACAGTGAAGCCGTACTTTATTGACTCTCTGTCTCTTCTTTGTGGCAGAGAACTTTTAGACCTATGATCTTAGTTACATCCACAGGTCAGTAGCTTTCTGCTCAGAGTTAAAACTTTATCTCAAAAACGAACCACGTTAAGTTTCTATTTCTTACAGTGTGGCACTTCTAGGACCTGAGACCCTTCTTTGGATCTTTCCCCCTGCGCTGGTGGAGGTTCCTTATCCAGCTTGTGGCCCAAGGCTCCTGCCGTGCTTGCCACTCTACTTTTGCGCCACTTGCAGGAAGTGGTCACTACTCCGTTGCATGTGACAGGAGACCGGCTAGACGGTCACTTCTGGCACCAGCCACACCCACTGTGGCGGGGTCTCTACCACCAGCTCTGTGATGGCTGATGGGGTCTGAGCTGGTGTGTGGAGGTGACGGGCAGATCCCAAGGGGACCCTACTGGAGTGGGGCCCACATTTGGTGTCATTTCATTTGGATACATGCCAAGGCGTGGGCTAGCTGAGCCACACGGTAGATCTATTTATAGCTTTTTGAGGAGCCACCATGCCAGTGTCCACAGCGGCTGTATTAATTTACGTCCTCACCAGTGGTGTATAAGGGTTCTTTTTCTCCACGTTCTCACCAGTGTTTGTTATTTTGGGGGTTTCTTACAGTAGCCATACTGGGGCAAGATGAGATCTCGTTTTAGCTTTGATGTGTATTTTCCCGATGGCTGATGATATCAAGCATCTCCCCACATATTTGTTGGCCATCCGTATGTCTTCTTTTCGAGGCCAGGCACAGGTCTGAGACCCCAGTTCCTTCACACCTGGGAAGATTTTGGAAATCTCAGGTGGAGGAGTCTGAGGGTGGAGTCCAGGACCCGAGTCAGCCTCTGCGCAGTCCCCAGAGGAGCCCACAGCAGCTGGGACTTGGCGCCTGTTCCAGCCCTGCATCCCAGCTCTGCAGGGCTCCTGGGCTCCGGGATCTGATGCCCCGCAGCTGCTTCTTCCGCTATTAGTCCTGCATCTCCTGTGGTTCTCTTAGTGACTCTTCAGCCCTCCAACACTGGTTTAGCCGGCTTCCTATTTAATTCTCTCTGATGAATTACCTGTTCTGGGTTCTGTTTTCCTGGCTAGACTCTGATTATACATTGATTATTCAACAATTTCCAATCTACTGCAATTGAAAGGAGATACAAATCATGCCACGCGCAACAGCCAACTGTTTATGGAGAAAATGATGACGCGCTGGCTAGTGTCCTGCAAGCCTGATGGAACAGGACTCTGCCTGGGACGCGGAGGCTGACACTCTGCAGACGTGTGCTTGCCTTCGCCTTGCGCCCAGAGGGTGGCTAAAACGTCACTCACGGACCTGGCTACTCTGGTACCTTCTGATGCTCAGGCATTATAGGAGCGTCTGGGGCGGGGGAGTGATGGGGAGCCTCAGGCTGGTCCAGAAGGAAGTAAGATGACACCCTGCTCTAAAGGATGGTGACCACTGAATTTGGGTTTAGGCTTTTGTAGGTCTAGCGCAAGCAGGGAGTCTGATGGAAGAGATAGCAGTTGTCCTGACTCAGTCTCTATTTCTGTTTCTGTCTGTCTCTCTGTGTCTCTGTCTGTTTGTCTCTTTTTTAAAACAGAGCCGCACTATGTAATTCAGGTTGGCTTCAAATTCAGATTCTCCTGCCTCAGCCTCCTGCGTGCAGGGGTTACAGGCCTGCACCACTACACTCGGCTTCTGAGTCTGGGATTCAGTGTGCTTTCAAGAGGCTCAGAGAATCCCTAACTTTAATTTGCTGAATAGCATTTTCGCATTTCGTCTCCATTCTGTTGGTTTCCTTCACAGATTAGGAAAGTGGAGCAGACAGCATGTTCCCCTCTTTATTTCCAACCCGAAACAAAGGCGGCTTCTCCTGCTGACTTTGCCCGAAGACAGAACAAGAGTCCCTTGTTGCCTCTACTACTTGGTGTAGTAGTACACCCAACTACTTCCTTCCCTCTTTCTCCTCTTCTTTCTCTGATTCTCCTCCTTCCCTTTTTCTTCCTCTACCTTCATTTTCTTCCTTCTTCTCCTCTTCCTCCTCCTCTCCTTCTATTTTTGGATTTTAAAGACAGGGTCTTGTTATGTAGTTCAGGGTGGTGCCAAACTCACTGTGTAGCCCTGGCTGACCCCCAACTTGTGATCCTCCTGCCTCAGCCTCCATGCTGGGATCACAGGCGTGCACCACCATGTCTGGCTTCTAAAATATTTAAGGGACTTCTTTTTATGTGTCCCTTATGTGTCTCAGAAGCTGCTGAGATCACCATTTTCAGTGCACTCCGAAGTGGAGCTATAGCTTCGCCATGACCTTAATCAAAGCTGTACTGTCTCAAATGTCAGAACTGTGCCTCCAGCCTGTACCCAACTCCTCGTGGAAGTTCTGGGAAGCTGCTGCCACCCACATTGCCATGGTCTTCAGGTGGATCCAGACACCACGCTGGAATCTGTTGAGGCTGCAGGCTGCCATCCTGTTCCATGCACAGTAGTCATGCACAGAGATGTTGTGCAAGGGGTGATTGGAAAATATAGTGAATGCTTAAATTAAAAAATTACACTAAAAGGCATATTGCCATTAATGCCTCTCAAAATACTCCCCCTCGCTTTGAACACACTTAGTCCTTTGCTTTTGCCACTTTCTAAGCAGTTCTGGAGTCCTTTTTCATGAGTGTTTACGAGGTGTGACAAAAAATATGGTGGATGCTGCTGCCAGGTGTCATCCAAAGGAAAGGCAGCTCGTAAAGACATTCTGGTGTGTCCTTATTCACCTCAGCCACCAGACCTGGCACCGCAGGGCTTCTGGCTCTTCCCCAAAGTCAAAATGACCACAACAGGGAAATATTTTTAATCAATTCAGGACACTGAGGCAGCCGCAACAGCACAACTAAAGACACTCATGAAAGAGGACTTCAGAACTGCTTCAGAAAGTGGCAAGAACAACAGGATAGGGATTAGGGACTTAGCTCAGGGGTTAGAGCGCTTGCCTAGCGCTCTAGTTCACTCCCCAGCACTGAAAAAACCCAAAAACAAACAAACAAACAAACAAAAAACTACAATGGGATAAGTGTGTTGGAAGCGAGGGGGAGAATTGTGACAGGGATTAATGCTAAGGTGTCTTTACTGTGATAATTTTAAAAAATTTAACCATGTACCACATGGTTTGATCACATCTCAAAGGTGATTTTTAAAATAAATGCTGTCATTTATAGAGAGCTCCTGTGTGTTCTCTGACCCCCAACACAGAGAGGCCCTGAATCCCAAGGTCATGCTAGTTGGATGTCAGAGATGTAGACTGAAGGTAGATCTAGTTCTGGTGTCTCCGTTCTTTCTGGCACGGGGTGCTTTTTTGCTAGAGGTGCTGGGCAAGGCAGTGACTATTCTCCAGCCCTCGGTTTCTCCAATGTGAAAAATGGAGACTAATCCACGTCTCCCAGCTCCCAGAGCGGTGCTGAGGGTCAGGTGGACAGCCCAAACCACAGTGAGGCCACGGGGGCCAGTGACGGTGCCTGCAGGAGCTGTGGGGGCAGCTCCACCGGCTGGAAGTTCAGGTCTGGCTCCAGGAACCCTGCAGAGGTGGCGATCCCACGCCGGGGCCTTTGTTGCCACAGGAGAAGCAGATGGTTTGGGGAAATCCAATTTTAGAGGGGAGAATTGAATTAGCTTTCCAGGAGCCTGGTGGCCAAGACTTGAGTGGAGACAATTACATTAACTGCTCAGGCCTCACCAGGCCAGCAGGAAGCCAGGGTGAGCGGGGCGGGAAATACCCCGGTCATGTGTCCCTGGGCGGGTGCAAACGGTGACTGAGGGCAAGAGAGAACTTCGTTTGGTGGAATGAAGCTCTTGACTCCCGAAGACCCCTGCTCCTGGAAGGGACCCATGACCTGTGGCTGACTCTGTCATTTGACCGTCCACATTTCTCGGACATAATCTGCGACTTGCGTAAAACTAACAGTTGATCTTGTATTCCTATAACTGGAACAATAGGTAGCTTTAAATACTCAAATGGAGAAGGGATCTAGGGCCACAGCAGTAACAGCTCTCGAGGATGCTAACACAGCTATTTTGCATGTGTAGAACATACCTAATGTACTATATATATCTATATAAATACATATAAATATATTTATATATGTATGATGTAGTACTGGAGATTGAACCCAGGGCCTTGCTGGTGAGCTACATCCCCAGCTTTTATTTTTTATTTTGAGACAGGATCTAAGTCACTAAGCTTCTCAGGTTAGGCTTGAATTTGCAATCCTCCTGTCTCAGCTTCCTAGAGTGCCAGGATTACAGGCATTCATGACACCTGGCTTCACCAGTCAGCAGCACTAAGTACATTCATGCAGTTGCACAAATATCACCACTACCCATTTCTACAGCTTCACTATTCCAAACATAAATTCTGTGCTCATTAAACAGTCTTTGTCTTTCCTTTCCCCGGCTTCTGGTTGCCTCGACTCTATTTTTTCTGTGAATTTGGTTGGAATTAGAGGATATTTGTTCTTTTCTGTCTGGCTTATTTCACTTGGCCTAACAGTAAAGTTCGTCCACTTTGCAGTACAAGTCAGAACTGCATCTTTTACAGGCCAGATAATAGTCCATTGTGTTAATCTGTTGGACCTTCGGGCTATTATGACTAAGGTTGTTAGCATGGGTGTTCTGGTTTCTGAATATAATGGTACCAGGGACTTCTTTTCTCCTAGCACTGTGGACAAAACTGAGCTACATCTCCAGTCCTTTTTAAATTTATTTTGAGGCAGGGTCTCATTAAATGGCTGTTTGCCCAGGTTGCGCTTAGCTTGCAGTTCTCTTGCCTCAGCCTCCCAACGTGCTGGGATTACAGCTGTGCATGCCCACGTGCCTGACCATTTTTTCAGGGACACTGAAAAAATGCTGGCATGTTTGCAATATGTAATAGTTACTTTCATCTGAGGAACTGGGTGTATAGCATATTGTGATCATTTGTGATCCCTTTACGCCCCTCCCCACTTCCTCCTCCCCTTTCCCATCCCCAACAAATCACTCAGGGACATTCTGATTCTTCTTTTAACATTAAGAAAATACCAAATAAATCAGGGAGTGTGAAATCAAAGCAGGTTCTCCTGGCCTACCCACGGCACTGGCGTGTAGGTGTCTGGACTACACTTCCCAGAATCCCCCTTGTCAGAGGGCGGCAAGGAGGGTTGTGGGAGGCGTGGGGTGGGGCTCTCTGCCGGCCCCTCCCAGGGCAGTGTGTAGCTTCTTCTTTTTTTTTTTTTTAAAGTTTTTTAAATTTTTATTTTTTAACCAAGAACATGTATTGGTACATTGTCTATATAGTGATCACATTTATCATGTTTGTTTTGTACCTGTACATGGTGTCTCTTGGTTCTCCCCGCTCTCCCCCTCCCCTCCCTTCTGTTCCCTCCATCCCTATTTACAGCAGGTTTATTTACAATTCTCCATGATTTCCCTTTCCCCTTTCTTTCCGTTTTTTTCCTTCCTGCTTTTCCCCCTTCCCTCTTTCTAGTACTCCTCTGCTTTGTATATTATCTTCCTTTTATATAATATCCGTTACACTACTTTGTCCTTATTTACAGTTATGGTTTCTCATATCAGAGAAACAATTCGATGTGTGCTCACAAGTGTCTGATTTAGTTCACTTAATAGTATATTCTCACGGAACATCCATTTACATAGAAATGACTCTAGTTTATCCTTTTTATGGTGGTGTAGTACTCCATTGTGTAGAAAACCCACATCTTCTTTAGCCATTCGTTGGTTGTTGGGCATTTAGGCTGCTTCCAAGACTTAGCTATTACAAATTGTGTTGCTATAAACATGGTTGTGCATACATCCCTGTGGTATGACGATTTTAATTCTGGGAAGATCCCCAGTAGGGGAATAGCTGGGTCAAATGGAACCTCTAGTTCTAGTTTTTTGAGGAATCTCCATATTGATTTCCACAGTGGCTGGACCAGTCTGCATTCCCACCAACAGTGGAGGAGGGTCCCTTTCTCTCCACAGCCCCTCCAGCATTTGTTGTTGGTTGATTTTTTTCATAAACACGATTCTTTCTGGAGATGGTATCTTAATATTGTTTTGATTTGCATCTCTCGAATGACTAGTGATGTTGAACACTTTTTCATGTATTTATTTGCCATTTTTATTTCTTCATCTGAGAAATGTTTATTCATTTCACTTTCCCATTTTTGGATTGGGTCTTTATATTTGGGAGGTTTAATTTTTTCGAGTTCTTTATATATTCTAGATGTTAGACCTTTGTCTGATGGATAGCTAGTAAAAATTTTTTCCCATTCTGTGGTTTTTCATCCTGCTCTATTGGTGATTTCTTTTGCTGTGCAAAAGCTTTCTAATAGCATGTGGTTCCAACCACTGATTCTTTGTATTGTTTCCCATGCAGTCTGGGTTCTGTTCATAAATTTTTTCCCAACCCCTGTGTCTTCAA
Organism: Hystrix cristata; assembly: GCA_004026905.1. Classification (NCBI taxonomy): domain Eukaryota; kingdom Metazoa; phylum Chordata; class Mammalia; order Rodentia; family Hystricidae; genus Hystrix; species Hystrix cristata. Next base: position 215 of record PVJO010023247.1, on the reverse strand, counting down.
GGGTTCTTCCTATTCTATTCTCCAGTAAATTTAGTGTTTGTTTTCATGTTTAGATCTTTGACCCACTTCGATCTCAGTTTAGTGCACGGTGAGAGACATGTACCTAGTTTCAGTTTTTGGCAACAGTGTGTAGCTTCTTGACCAAGGGCTCCTTCCCTGCGGCGGCCTCACACCACTGGCGTCGGAGGAGATAAGGACTGACATGCTCTGTCCAT
>PVJO010023246.1:0-26452 GCA_004026905.1 Hystrix cristata | reverse complement strand
GAGACCCAAGCTGCCATACAGCACTAGCTGTCAGACTCTCAGGCCACAGAAAGGCACCGTCAGCTTTCCTGGGTCTCCGGCTTACAAATAAGACCATGGCGTTAGCCTCCCTGCTCGCGCGAGCCATGTTGGACCAAGACTCTTGAGACTGAGCGTTCTCCGAAATCAATGGTGTATTGATGAGAATACAGAATGCTCGCGAAGGAAAAGAAGGAGCAGGTCTTGAGACATGTTCAGAAACTACCAGCAGAAAGGCTAGAAAAATATCTGCTGGGTTTAAGAGCCTGGAACATTTTTGTGGCAAAATTTTGCAGAAGGAGATCACAAATTGTTTATGTTGAACCTGCATTAATTATAGGTAAGAGCCCTACCTATCTATAACCAATGGGATCTGTTTCTCTGGATAATCCCGAAGTACGTATTTTAGTATCAAAAGCAGATTTAGGGAAAAAAATACTTCTCAGGAAGGGAGACCGGGAAGTTTGAGAGGTGACAAATGTCTGATGTAGGTATAATACCCTCGGGACAAATCCAAGCAGGCAACTTGGTGAAGGGCCAAGTGCCTGGACAGAGTTGGGCAGTACATTTGGGGGCTTCAAAGAGGGCAGAGCCAGAGGCAGATGGCAACCTCCAGCAATGATAGTACACCTTCCCAAAACATAATTCCATCAAAAACAAACAAACAAACAAAAAGAATGTAGGGTTGGCAGAGCCAGAAATGGCAACTGTAGCAAGTTCCAGTATTGATTTTTCCTTTGGTTTACCAGCATTTGGAAGAGTGGGCAGGACTTTTTCCAATCAACTGTGAGTTGCCACCCTCACAACCAGAGGGGAGTTTTTGAGCTTATGTAAATATAAGCTAGAACCAGCATGGTGACCAAAGCCCGTTAGGGTGGTCAAAGCCACAATGCAAATGAGGATGTCTAGATCGCGGCCTTTGTTAGATTTTTCTCTAGGGATCTGCTACCAGTTTCCCAGATTCAGCTAATTTCTGGGTAACTACCTGCTCTATCAAATATCTGTATGTGATATTTTTGAATACTTTTGGAAATCTAATGAATGAAAACACATTAAGAGTTGTTTCTAGTAATCACTGGTCAAAGTAGTGCAGAAAAACACAGAGCTCAGGGAGTTGAATTCTCTAAGAGTTTCTATGTTCCCCTGAAGGCCTGAAGTTGCTGAAAATCAAGTGCAAAATATCATTCTGTGACTGCCAGAATGACAACGCAAATTAAAATCCCACCTTTGCTGAGTGTCTACTGTCAAGTGAGGACACTGACTGGAAAGTAATAGGAACCTGTGAGTTGGAATAGAAACATGTGGAAAGATCTTCATGAAGCTGAGTCCCAAAGTCTGACGAGTCTTTTTGCCAGTAAAAGTCATCACCTTGTTACCAGTGCACATGACCTTTCCACCGTCAGCAGAAGTGTCCTCTCCACCCACACTGCTGACAGTCTTTCCACCTCAGTCCGGAGGGTTTAGTTCTGCATTGTCTGAGGAAACAATAATGGCCTTCTGTAAAGCAGCTGCTGACCAAATAATGCTTGTTTTTCTCAAAAGCCACCTCTTTTTGCTCTACCCTGCAAGAAGACTCTAATCCTGACATACTCCTAAAGATGAGGTACAAAGTATGAACGCTGAGGAACTGCATTACACGCCTAGAGAACAAACTCTGTTTTCTAATTTGTATAGTGAGAAATCTGAGGAACAGGTGGATAAATGGCTATTAAAGATATATAAATAGTGGCAGAAGGAACATAAAGTTGTATCAGGCCAAATTTATTAGCACGAAGTCTCTGAGAGAGTCTAAGTTTAAGGTGAGAATTCTACAGGAGATACAAAGGGTTCCGACAGCTCGTTTGGTTGGCTGGCTGAAATATGGATCAAAAAGCAACCCACTGTGAGCAAACTAGGGATGCCGGGCCTGCCTTGATTTAAAAAAGCAGGAAAGAATCAATGATTTAGAAAGATTAGAATTTTAGAAGGGGTTTGTCCTTTAAGGCCTAACCACCTACACTGGGAGGATCTAGAAGGTACATCTTTCACCAAGACTGGAAGAAATGCACTAGTGTGGGGAGCCCGGCTTCCTCGATGAGCTTGTTACGTGCTCTTCTCTGTAACCCAGTCCTTACAATGACAGCTGCAGTCACTAAACAGGGAAACCGACATGCAAAGGGAGTGGTAGATCCCAGCGCAGCAACGGCTTCAGGACAGCAGTCTACCACCAAAGGCCGGGTGGACGCAGTCACCATTGTAAGCTGCAATGACAAAATAAGCCAACAGACTAACCTGTCTCAAACAGACCTGTGGTACTTCAGATTGATTATCATATTTCTAGTAGTGAAACATATAGGAAAGTTATTACATTCTTACTTGATTTGTTCAAGTGGTGGGTTTGCAAAGTGAACAAAAGAACATGAAGACATGGACTGATAAATTAGTTCGGTGATATAAAGTAGAAAATAAAAAGTTGCATCTGTCTACTTCTGCAGCCAAGATAGAGATGCATGATCTAATGGGGCTCTAGATTTTGTAGATAATATATCCCTCACCTGAGCATGTAGCTCCAGCCCACTTATGGCCTAAAATGCTGCTCATATGGAATGGGGCCAAGAAGAAGAGAAGACTCTATAACAGAACAGACATGCTTCTCTGCAAGCCAGTCTGTCCTGCAAGCTGGGTCATAGGATCCAGCAGATGCAACGATGCCTAAAGTGTCAGTGGTAAATAGTGATGCTGTGTGGAGGCCTTGCAGGCACATATAAAAAAGTCATGCATGGCCCTTTGGATTTTGGAGCAAAGTCCTGCTATCATCCATAGGGTATTGCTCTTATCTGAGACAGAGCTCTTGGCCTGCTAGTGCGCCGTAGAGGCTGCTAACTGCTTGACCTCAGGCCACCAAATTATCAAGTGATCTGAGCCAACATGAACTGGTTTTTATAGAGAGGGACAAAGTTGTATGTGCAAAACAAGACTCCATGATTGAGGTGATGATAGGGTCCAAGCAGGTTCTAAAGATGCGAGAATGCAAGTACCACATTAGGAGACGGTCTAATCCCAAGCGTTCTACATTGCCCTTTCTGTCCCAGCCCTCATCTATGGCCGTATAAGAAGTCCCTGTTATCAGCTTACAGAGGAAGAGAAGAGTTAAGCCTGATTTACAGAATATGTATACAACATGCAGTTACAACACAAAAAGGACAGCTACGGCCTTACACTGCATGTTTGAAACATCCCTATAGGAAAGTAGTGGGAAGAAACATTCCTGATTGGCAGAACTTGGCATGTACTATGATCATGAACTATACTCGTGTACTTTGCTTCAAAGGAGAGATGATGACCCAGGTGATTACATATAATTCACAGGCTATTGTCAATGATTTGGCTGGATGATTGAGACTTTGGGAAGATCATTGGAAAATAGGTTAAAAGAAAGTTTTACAAAGAGATATCCAGATGAACTTCTCTGAATGGCCAAAACCTGCTGTGTCACATAAGAACCTTCAGCAAAGGTGACCTTAGTGGAGGAAGACTGTAGTAAATACATACGGTGACATGTTGTATGGCTATCAGTGGTGTTCCCCAGCTGACCCTGTTATCAATGTGCTTATGAACAAAATGGTGAGGGTGAGAGTGATAGGGGTTATCACGGGATCAACAATGTCAACTTTCACTCACCAAAGTTAACTTTGCTATCGCCAACACTGGACTGTTTCTCTCATGGAAAGGGCAGTACTTTATCCTTGTGGATATAGAGTTGCCTTCCCTAGATTCAATACTTCTACCATATATATCATATATTATGTAGGATGGTGGGGAATATGGTAAAACATTTGAAATGGCCAATGATCATGGAATTCACTTCTTTTACCATATCTCCCACCATCCTATATAATATATAATATATATGAATATGAAAAACTATAACCCAATGCAGGCGGGACTATAATAACTCTGACTCATCAGAAACATTTGAGTGATTCCACCAGCTAAAGAACCATGACAAACTGAGATGCTTGCTGAAAGTAAAAGTAATCAGATTGAGTAGTGAAAGAAAGTGATTATAAATGTTAGTAACAGCCAAGGGGCCACATAGAGAAATGAGGATTATAATTATATCTACATTGTCTTCTGGGTTTTTTCCTCTTACTCCTTGAGTGTAACAAAATATATTGACTTTATGTCACGGTAATTAAGTATTCTCAATTTTAAAAAGTATTATTTAAATTATAGGGTATCAGGAGAAAGAGTAAACATCACTCAAATGCTGTACTTACTTACTCTTTAATTATTTGGTAAAAGGCATAGTTTGTTTTTGGTTGTAAAAAGAATAGTCATATCATGTTACATGGAATGTAACATTGTTATCAACCTTTTGGAGAATAAGTATGGTTTAAGAAGATGCTGTAGAGTGCCAAGTTGAAAAAGAGTGAACTTGTAATGACTAATTTTATACATTAACTTGAATGGGATATGGAACACGCAAATATCTGGTTAGTTTCTGGGTGTCTGTGAGGGTATTTCTGCGAAAGAGCAGTACTTGAACTAGTGACCTGAGGAAAGAAGATGGTCCTCCCCAACTGGGGTAGGTATCCTTCAATCCACTGAGGGCTGAAATAGAAGAAAAATATAGAGAGAATTGTATTTACCCGACCTGACTGTTTGAGGTAGGACATAGGTCTCCTGTCTTGGCTCTCCTAATTCTCAGGCTTTCAGACCCTGAATCGATAGTACATAAAATCAGATAAATGCTGAGGATTTTAGATCAAAATAAGCTATTAATGTTATAAAGAAAATTAAATTAAAACAAACTCTCCAAAACTGAATCTTCTGAGGATGTATCTGAAGCTCACAACTCAATGAAACAAGGGAAATCTTAAATCAGTGAAAACAGAACAATTACATAATAATTACAATCATACGTTGCTTCGAATATAAGGTGGAACCAATCTGTCACATGCCCAAGGTCAAGCACATTTCTTACTAAACGAGAATAATTGGAAATAAATTAACTAAATATTTAACTCAAGAAGTTAGAGAATGGAAATAAGCCCAGAGAAAAAATGAAGAGGCAGAAATTAATAATTTTAAAACCAGAAAAATTAAAGTAAGCCCAAACTATAAACTTTTGGAAGATAAAAGTACACAACTTTCTAAGTAGCTGTATCAAGTAAGACTTGAAATCACTGAAATTTAGAAATAAGAAAAATATATAGCCTCTAGTAAAATTTAAAAAATTACAGTAGTATGTATAATTCTCTGGTACACCTGACAATCCCTATGCAATAAATAATTTTTCTATAAAAATTGACATTACCAAAGTTGACTTCAGAAAATGGGAAACCTGAACATACCAACAGCCATGTAAAAAATTGAAATACTCATCAAAAGCATTTCTCTGAAAAGGCATGAGGCTCAGATGGTTTTAGCAAGAAATTCTGGCAAACCTTAAGAAGAAACTATATCTTTGAGCTGTTTAAACTCTTACAAGCATAGAAGAAATAGAAAGTGTCACGATTCCTGCTATCAAATCAGCTTGCTGTTTTCTGTATCCACTCCCCACACTCAGCCCTGAGCTGTTAGGATTTGTAATTCATCGTCTCAAGGATTTTTGGACTGATTCTTTCTTCTCTTTTACAAAAACTTCATTGAAGAGATTAAATTAAGTGTTTTTGTAGCAGCGATCAGCTTTCACTTGGAAGAAAGGAAGAAATTCTCCCAGTCTGGTGACAAATGAGAGACTTATAAGTCTCTAAAATATCAGGGACAGCACTCTGTGCTCTGGCCTAAAACACAGCCAAAGCACTCAGAAAAATGGCCGCCTGCAGCACTTAGTTGGCTTGGGAGACCGGCCAGGGGAGTAGAGAAGCAGAAGTGACCATGGCACGGAGTTTCTGCAGATGTTTTGGCACTTTGTAAGACGCTAGAAACTTTGTATCACTGGAAGTAGGAAGGAGACTCACAAATAAGTAGCACTGCATTTCCTGCCAACCAAGAGGCCTATGTGCTTGAGCCTGGATTTAAATTGATTTGAAGATCATAAAAAGGTGATATTTCTTTTATAATTGAGTATTTGTATCACAATTCATATCTGCTGCATTTAGATTTTAAAAACTCCAAATGCATTCCTGATAAATTAGATCCAGGAGGATAAGAAATGGAGCATGGCCAATTCTACAAAGAGAATGGTTAAATATTGGGAAGTTTATATAATTGATCACATTTTTGGGCAAATTATAAATTATGATGATAGTACTAGCTACTGAAATTAGAAAAATTAAATATTTGTGATTCTTTTAAAAATTTAGTGATCAAAAAATTCTCTAGTGAAATTTTTAAAATGCACATGTCACTGTTACACTAAGTATTTTCATATACAATCTTATTTTATTCTAACAGTCCTACCTCCATTTGTTAGACATGAAAATGTACCTATACTGTACCATAAACCACCCAAGTTCATATTATTGATTGATAAAGTTTGAATTCAAGCAGTATATTTTCTTACAAACTTACTGCTTCATGAAATGTCATAGTCAAAAAGACAATAAATGATAAAGCAAAGAATAAATCAAACATACCTTTGCTTCCTTCTCTTGTAGTTATCTGTCTCTCCTACTAAATTCTTCACTCATTGTACACAATCTTGCCTTACTAACCATCTTTATTTTTCCTGATATGAACATTGTGTTTGCAGCCTATTACAAACTCCATGAATATATTTTCATGAGCACATGAGAAATCTGAGTAGGCTCTGGGCAGGGTGAGGTTGAAAATGTCAAATAGCTTAGACAGCATGCGCACCAGCTAATCAGCACAGGCACCAGTTGACAACAATCACCACGACCATTTCACCACGTTCTGATAACTGTCATCCCTGGCGGAGCGGTCAGCTCAGTCCCCAACTTTCCTGTGCACACGACAATGCCATCGAAATCCCAAAAGCCATTTAGTTCAGCTAATCTTCACAACCTGCCTACCTGAACACTGCAGGTCATTCAAGGTCATCATATATGAGTCCAGTAGATCCAACAGAGTCTCTTTCTGAAAATACAGTTTTTCATGAAGCCAGATATATATTCTAAATGAAATAATTTTTAGTTCTTCAGGTGATTAGACATATAAGTGCTTCCAGGAACTTCCAAGAAGGTCATATTTTCCACCACATTTTCTGGCAACGCATACGGAAACTATCTAAAGAGAAAGAGAAGCTCAAGAAATGACAGAAATGAGGGCAGCTTGATTTCTAAGGACCCTGATTTTTGAACCCTGGTTCTGTTTCCCACACTTAGCAGTTACAGTTCAGCCACTGAAGCAGAACCAATAGGATATACAGCTGCATATAAGAGGGTCTATCACAAGGCCTTAGCTAATCCAGTTGTGGGGGCTTGCAAAGAAGTCTCTGTGTGGCTGCCTCCTCACCTCACGCTAGAGCCCAAGGCAGGCAGCATGTAAGAGAAACATCAGCATCATACTACACTGGAATCCATGAGTAAAAGCTGGGACTCCACAAGGATGGACTAAAGCCCTGTGTGTTCTTTTTACTCCTGCCCTGATAAAAGGGATCTTGCAGAACCTGGGTCCCTTTCTCAAAATACTGAACACGCACACACATATATCTAGTCCATGAGTCACAGAAAGTGGAGGAAGTTGCAAGGCTAAAGGAGAGCAAGAGTAGCCCCGTCAGCTACTTGATACCCCAAAGGTAAGTCTGCAGATCAGTGACAACAGATGGAGCCTGGGAAATGGCTCTGCCTTCACTCACTCCTGGAGCTGTGGAGAGAATCACCTTCCTTGTGCCCCAACAAAATGACATACCTAAAAAAGAGCATTCTGGGGAAGGTAATTCAGCAAAGACACATTGACACAGTCCAAGGTCATCACACTAGCATTAACTCAGGTGAGTCTTTTTGCTTGTGAGAAGGTCGCCGACAACAAATTCCTGATGTAAGCATGAATGGAATGGGAAAAGGGGAAAATGAGAGACATAAAGATGTAGAGTTGACCAAGAATGAGATTACAAATGATCATACACACACACACACACAAAGTAATTAAAAGACCTATATTTATATTGTGTTTTATACTTTATTTTGCCCCAAAAGATTCAAATATCTTTTAGAAAATAACTTCACAATCTTAAGAACCGCTAGTGTGGAATTTACTTAGTGGGATCATCTGATATTTCTTAAATAGTTATGAAAATAAGACAAGTATCCATTTATTGGAAGTGGGAGTGGGGTTTTCTTTAGCCTAAATTAGAGAGTTAAAGTAGATGACTTTTCAAGATTCTTTCCAACTTCATGATTGCATTATAAACCAAAAAAAAAAAAATCTTTAATTGCATTTATTCCCATGGCTTCAATTAGCTTACTCATAATAAGGATCTTTTCAGTCTAAGAAAATACATCCATAACTTGTTGGCTGGAGCAAGTCTTTTCCATGAATGCCACAGGAAAAAAAAAAACTTTCAAGAATAACTACTTCCAAAATTCGACTTGGAACAGATATGTAATACCTTTCCTGCTTATGAAAAGCATACATGTTTTGACCCTAAAAATATTTCCTTGACTGGTAAAATAGCTCAGGGTTAAACTTTAATAATGCAAACAATCTTAGTTTATCAAACTTCTTACAATTGGCCTAGACAACTCCCGTAATGGGCCAGTTTGAGCAGAAGTAGGATCTCTTTATTTGATATAGTTTACCTCCATTTTCTTAGGTATCCTTCCCCTACCTTCTATATCCCAACCAATAACCAACCACAAATCACCATCAGTGCTACTAATTATATGAAAGAATATGTCATGTTATCAAACGAATTCATAAAATATTGCCCCGGCCTTACTTCAGTCTTCTCAGAAGATTCTAGATTTTAAAAAACTAAGCAAAAAAAGGAAATACAATACAAAGCAAATAATTTTATTTGTGGACTTGTCATCATTTCAAATTATGTATGCCCTTTGAGAAAATACAAAAGTCTAAGAAATAAATTACTTAAACACCAAAAATTGAATGATTACAATACATTGCTTATATTTCTATGTATTTTATATGACATGTATGTACATACACAGTACATGTACATATGTATGTGTGCATGTGTGCTCATGTGTGCACACGTGTTTAGTGTACCACTTCAGTCACTCCACACTTTGCTTCTCATTCAAGAAAAGAAGGTGGATTGGTTAAATTCCAACATGTCCTAAGCGGCCTACATTTCAGAGGATTGGGCACGCACCGGGCATGTTGTCAGTGTTTCTAATGCTTCCTAGTTTCTCACAGTGTGATACACAGCACCCCTCATGGCTCCCATCTTTTTTGTTCTGGGAAAGTGTGTTAGAAGGAAGGCAAGCCCATCAGCTGCACCATCCCTGGTCTAAGCAAGTCTCAGATACTTGGCTTGGCTCAGCTTTGGCTGTGCCTTTCTGTCTGAATTACCAGGTTTTGCTGGCAATTGGTGGTGAAATCCTGTAAAGAGGTACACATTAGAGGAAGCAGAAGGCAAACGACTTGTTTTGGCATCTGGCCATTTTACCCTAATGGTACCAAGCATTCCCCTCATGAGTAACCCTGAGAGAGTAACTCTGCCGAGTATCACATGGATATTTCTTCATGTACCATGTCAGCACTACAGAGTTTTGTTATGAATTGAATAAGCCAATTTGATAAGGCAAAAAAGATTTTTTTGTTATGCCCGCACTAAAAGTTTGAGATGGACGAGTTAGCTACTCTCTCACAATCTCATTATTAGAATATTTTAAAGCAAATATAGGATCCTGTTCTGCCACATAATAAAGTCGTTAGTTAAATAGGCTCTTAATAGCAAGCAGGTATGGAACAGTTCATATAACCCTTTCAGTAAGTTTAATGAACCTCCAAGTATGTACCTTTATATTTCCTGCCTCCAACACGAATAAACAGGTTTTTGAGGTGGATAGCAACAATATTGTATAGGCAACTTTTCATTAACATTGTTAATGAAATTAAAGAAACTCCTAAACCATCAAGAAATCATGTGGATTCTAATTCCAAGGACAAAGACTCTTGGCCGGCTTAGATTATTCTCCCTTGTTTGTGCAAAGAGAGAGAGCATTGGCAGAATTTTTTTAAAAATATGTAAGTAAATCAACATATCTCAACAAACTTTAATTTTAATACTTAATGCTTATTTTTAACATTCATCTTTCTAATGCAATTTCACAAATAAGAGCCTATTTCTAACATCTGCCACGATAACCCAGTATACTTTATTGATTAAGGTACCAATAATAGAAGAAATTCAGGTACTTCCTAATATGGCTCCATGTTGTGCTTCATCCTTGAATATAATACTAACTACACTTACACTAAAATAATTTAAGATCAATTACAAGAATCATAATGAGTAAGAATTGTGATCATCCTACATTACAGTTAAAGATTCTGATGGCCTGCATATGTGGTTTAACTCATTTAAGATCACACAGTTACTATATGGTGGAGGCAAAATATAAACCCAACTAATATGATCCAGAATCCATGTAATGCAAAACTGCCTTTCTAGACAAAAAATTTAATTCACAGGATTCAGTTTAGGTCATAAAGTTGTGTGCTGGATTTGGGGACCAAGTATAACACTCTGATACACTGGTCGTTTGCTAGCTACACTTATCCTACTAGAATTTTCCTTAGAGACCTCTTAGGCAAGAGTTACTAGTTAGAGAAAATATCAGGGAAATTTGGACACCAGCTTAAAAGTCTTCATTCATAATATTTAGACAATTAAAGGACACTCAAGTCATACCATGTGAGTTCCAGTTTAGTGTTTATTCAAATTTATCCTAATTTGGGTTGCATTCTCTTAAAAAATGCTATAAATTTTGTAAAATATATTAATAGTCTGACATCCTTTTGGTACATTTACATCTTGACCAAAGAATACTTTCAAGTGCTAAATAGATATTGATGATGTTTATAAGTCTTTAAATTTAAAAAATAACGTGCCTCTTTTTTTTCTATTTGATCCTGATACAATGTTCCTTGACTCTGAATAAATAAACTTGAACACGCTGGAAACAAAAAGTCTCTAAGACTTTTTAGGCATCAAATAGTTGTTGTGAAACACTTGAATGGGCCAAATATGAAAGAGTCAGAAACATAAGGATTACATTTCCCTTGACATCTACTTAAGTTATAAAATTAAGAAACAGTGATTGGCAAAAGAGTTTTGGAAATTTTGTAACATTTGTAAAGGCATTCAAGATGTCTTTCAGAACTTAAAACAGGCTGGGTCCTTCCATGCATTGTAAAACAAAAGCTAGTAAATATACAGATATGGGAAATGAAAATGTGTGCATGTGTGTACATCATTTATTTTCTAAAATTTAAGTGGAAGATTTGCACCTCAATTTTCTGCCCCCGGTGAGAACTCAACATAAATCACCTTGTTTGATTACTTGCAGCCATATATCAGTTAATTTTTTGCTAGAATTCTTAAAATGTATAAAAAACAAAAACCTAACTACTGCTATATTACAGCGCCTGGAGACTGAGCTCCAAGCTTTCACTTCTTCAGAAAGCAAGGTCCTTGAGATATAAATAAAATCAGCATGGTGGCATCCTGCAGGCTCTGTGCCCTGACTGTTATTGGGGTCTTCAATTCCCCCGTCTATGGGACAGCATCCGTTCTTGAGGCAATTCTCCTACAAAATGCTCTTATACATATTTTGAATGCAGCTTATATAATAGTATTTTCAAATTTACCAATATCATTCATCATTTCTAACGGGTTAAATTCTAAGAAATGAATGTTCTCAATTATAGTAGTTTGTATTGGAAGATATTATCATGTATCTATCCTCCTAAACTGTTTTACCATATTACTTTTAGTTGTTTGTATCGCTCCCTAAAATGTAAGCTTCTCTAAAGAAGTTTTATGATTTTGACTCCACAGCCCTAAATCGAACACACCTTTGGCTAAATAATAAACACTTAGTAAACAATTACTGAGCAAAATAAAATGTAAATTGTGCCACTGTATCACAACCTTTTATAAAAATGATAAAATAATCCATACGCCAGTGACTTCCAAGTTGAATGTACAATTTTATCTTTTCCACAAAGATTAGACTCATATAACTGAACTTTACTGAGTTCTCTCCTCTTGCCACCTCCAATTAAATGTGTCCCAAATGGAACACATACTTTTTCCTGTTATGCTCTCTGCAATCTGCTGAAATCACTTCAACATTGTCAGTGTGATACATGTGCGTGTGTTAGTTTTCATCCACACCCGAGGGGCAGTCAGTTGCCCTAATCTGGAAAACACTCCAAGGATGAGCTGTTGGCATTTATTTAAAAGGACACGTTCCAGAAGTAATTGCCTCAAATGATTCAAGTATCTTTCTTTCTTTCTAAACAAGACCAGAAGTTGTGTTAATTAACACAATAGACATTAAGAGGGATATTTCACTGGGGAAATTAATGTTATGCAAAATACCTCAATGGTCTACGGGAAGTTTTAGGAAAGTAGAAGTCCTAGTACTCTGTGCCTTTAAGAGAGTGTTCTTGGCTTAAATCCAAAAGTTCATCAGGAGACTCCTCCACACGTTCCTCTAACTAGATGTTTACCTAAATCTTGCCACTAGAATACTAACATGTTTGGCTAAACTGAACCTTGTATGCAACCTGCTGTAGGAGATCCTGAAGGCAGAGAACCAGTATCGTTTGCCTTACAGAACAGGCTGGATGTGTTTATGATAGATAATTTTAATTGTCAGCTTAATTGGCTTGAGAAACACCTAGAAGATTAGTGAAGTATACACGTGGGACTGTCAGAATGGGTCATGGAGTCATAACTTTGGAGATAATGTCTCATCCCTTTCTTCCAAGGTGTTGTTCCCCAGGTCAGCTTCCTGGCCACCATGAACTACGCAGTTTTGCCCTGTTTTGCTCTTCCTTCATCATGTCTCTGCCTGAGAGTCAGCTATCCATGGACTGACCTTTCTGAAACTGCCAGCCAAAAAACTCCTCTCCTCCTTTAAATTGTGAGTGTCAGGTACTTTGTTCCCTCAACAAGGAAGTTGACCAATGCAGTCTTTTTTAACCTGATTGCTAAATTACCTATATGTATGGTACCATTTGTCTGAGAATATTTATTTTTAACCTGAGAACAATATTAAGTAAAGGATACCAACATTCCTCACCTACATAACATTATTGGACAACACAACTATTTACAAAAAATATGTATAGTATACTATAGAAACTGATGAATCATCAAATTTTTCCTACTTCCAAACTGCCTAGTACAGCAAGGAAACCTCCACTTAGGCTATTGTAACCTGAAGTCTAGGCAACACTACATGTAGCTCCATATATAATTAAACATTGAGTCTTCTGATTTTCCATAATGAATTTTTAATTTAGACACTTTTCTTTTCTCTTAATGAACTCTGCAGTTCAGGTCTCTGTGATTTCTTACCTGGATTAGGACAACTGCTTCTTAATTATTTTCCCTGGTGTTGATCTTGATTTACATTCTACAAACTATAGATTGAAAGATAAGTCTAAAATTACATTTTAGGAATGGTGCTTCACTTCTCTTTACTCTTCTTGGTTGTTTTCGAGTATAATGTCCTGGGAGGTAAACAAGTTCTTACGAAAGACCTTTCTTATTTTGCTGTTGTGTTGTCTTTAAAAAAGGCACAGAGGCATGAAGTAACATGACATTTCTTCGGAATTTTAAACTCATCCGTGGTGTTTGATGATGAAGTTGAAGTGGGAGAAAGATATGAAATGAGTTTCAAGAAGCTGGTAAATTTCTCATCATGAAGAGCCTGTGTAGGATGCCTGATGACTGAGCTGTACCACATTTTAGATTTTTTTTTAAATTAAGAATTTTCAACAGCTCTATGAAGACAACATACAATGAAACAAAAATCCTGCCAAACTAAGGCATCAAGAAGTATTATAATTCTCATTCTTAATTCAATCATAATGTTTCATAATGAGAAGAGAGATTAAACATTTGGGTGCATAATTAGCTCCTATTCAATGGTTTCTACCCTCTAAAACTACTTAGCTACAAATGCTATTGATTCATTCAAAACAATGGTTTTAGTTAGAGAATGATCTTAAATGTTTCTTATGACAACGAATGAGAAAGCATGCTTCTTTCTCATCTTCCTGTCTTGCTATCAATAGTAAGCTTAGCTTTCAGAAAACATTAAAAAAATACAAATATGTGATTTTTACTATGTGTTATGGTTTGTGTCTAGATGTCCCCTCAAAGCCCCATGTGGTCATAGATGGTGCCTTTTCAGAGGTGGCTGAATCTAGAGTGTGTGATGCTGGGGTTAAGGGTAGTGATTACAAAATCAATCCACTGATTGGTTTGTCACCACCCTAATCCTAGCTGCCTGGGTAAGATATAAGGGATAGAAAGAGGCTTGCCTACCCCTTGCTTACCTCCTTGCTTACCTTGCTGCCTTCTGCCTGTCTGCCATGCCACCCTGATTTGGATCCAGCTGATCATGGACCAAAACCTCTACAAACTGTGAGCTAAATAAACTTTTCCTCTCATAACTTTGGGTGTCAGGTATTTTGTCTCGGCAACAAGAGAAAAGTAACTAAGACACTATGTGATCTTTATGACCAACTAAAGTCTAATAGGAACCAACTTTGGAGAAGTCTCTCTACCACATTATAAAACAAGAAGAGGAGTAGAAGGGCAAAAATATTGGAAATGCAAATTGCTGTATTTTTTATGTTTTTAGCCTAATTTGAGATTTCCCTTTGAAATATTCACCCAGGGACTCCAAACCTTGCCTGGCATCCTCAGCACACCAGAGTGAGAATTCTATGGTGTTGCCAGATCTCATACTAATGGGTCATTACATCAAGTGCTGTGAACCATACATGCAGTAAAAATCTGTAGTTAGGATTATGCGGTAGCAGACAAACAATGCATAACCAAGATGAACAATACAGAACCATATGGGTGTCTCCTCACAAAACATATGTTCCATGTCCATGAGCACTAAAGCAATTACAATGCAATTGTAAACTTGATTGCTTTGAAATGTAACAGAGCAAGTGCTTTGGGGTTTAAAGAAATTATTGATAATTTGCTATGTGAAATAGTTTTTGAAAGCATATATTAAGGAGACTGTAATATAATGAACAGAGGATAAGTCAGGGTTTCTCTTATACGACTTTTCTCATATTATCACAGAGAATACAAATGGATACTTGCAGAATTTGGAATGAGCAATTTGCAATAAGAAAGTAAGAGAAACTTAGGGTGTAGGTGAGAATTAGATTTGTGTAATATAACTGAGTAGAGAAAGGTTTGAAGCAAAATTATATGGGAAAGAAAATAAAGATGGAGTGAATGGCCCTTCTATTATTTTAGTGTTATTTAGAAGTCTGTTCATCTTTCTGCTATGAGCATCTTCTTTCTGTATCTTCTAGGTAAGGAAATCTATTATATTAGTTTATTGCTTTGCTATATGTTGTCCAAGTGATAGCTGTTTTTGGTCTCTCTGTAAATCTCTCTCCTTTGATGTTCACTAATTATTCATTTTCTTTTTTCACTTAAATTATTTTATCCAATCATTTAAACCTAATGACAACCCTGTTTTGTAGATAACAGGTTCTTGCTAAAAGCTGTAACTACCAGGAGACTGAGCCAGGACAGGAACCCAAAGCCGATGACCCCATTGCAGCTCTCCCCTCTCTACACTCTGAAGAGATTGGGCTCTTCATTAGGAGATATGGAGTATCAAATTTTAAATTGACCTTCAATTCTAGCCTTATCAAGTTTATATCAAACAAGGTAGATGGCATTTGCACATACGATCTTACTACAAGTGAAAGCAGTGGATAACATGATGTAGATAAAGACAAAATCCAATGACTGTTCTAAATGGGACGATCTGCAGGGGCTTCAAGGACAAGGTGGCACTGTAATGACAACATTGCAGAAGGCGGAAAAGACCTAAAGGCCAAGTGTCAATTGGGTCCATCTGTGATAAGGTAGTGTAAATAAACAACCACAAATCCTATTAGCCTAACAATAAAATCCTTTCATGTGAGAGACTTGCTTTGGGGTAATCACCCAGAAATCAAAGCTAAGAGTGACTTCATTTTAACAGCTGCCAGAATCACCAGAGAAGCAAGAAGGAAAATGGGAAAATCAGACTGATGTTTAAGCAACACAAGTCATCTCACTCCAGTTCTTTCAGTCATTACTCCATGACAAGCTTTAAAACAGACAGGGGCAAGCCTGTGTGTCAGAAGGAGGAAATCCAGCATAATTTAGTGACTGCCCACTGTCTCTGCATTTGCTTCAT
Source organism: Hystrix cristata (assembly GCA_004026905.1). Classification (NCBI taxonomy): domain Eukaryota; kingdom Metazoa; phylum Chordata; class Mammalia; order Rodentia; family Hystricidae; genus Hystrix; species Hystrix cristata. The sequence goes on along the minus strand of PVJO010023246.1, from coordinate 10,115 downwards.
GCAGTTCTGAAGGTTACAAAGTCCACACCCAGGAGAGCCGCGGTGTAAATTCTAGCCCGAGTCTGAGTCCCCCTACAGGCGAAGACAGGCATGCCACTTCAGAGACAGTCCAGCCAAGAAAAAATAATTCTGTCTTCCTTTTATTTTTTTCAGGCCTTCAACAGATTGGGCAATGCCCACACACCCTGGGGAGTGCCATCTGCTCTACTCAGTCTGCGAAGTACTATGTTAATGGCATCCAGAACCGCTTTCCCATACACACTCAGAAACAGTGTTTAAACTGGATCTAGGCACCCTGCAACCCAGAAAGATCAACACTTAAAATTAACCATTGCCCTTCGTCAAGATATATTATTGTAGCAGTGCTAAATCATTTATTATTTTATCTGGTGATTTTATATGTATACAATTGTCTGAGGGATTGTTTTGGACATTTTTAGTCACATAATTGTTTCAAAGTTATTCTAGTTTTCTGTAATGACTATTGGAAATCTTTCTCTGTTCTAGAACATCCTTAAAAGGAAATGATTTTTTGTTGAAATCTTGAAAATATCACCTATTAAATTATTGAGGACAGATCAATTTGAGACTTTACTTCTAAGAAAAATCGCCTACTCTTTCCAAGTTAAAATGTTTAATCTAGTTTACTACATTTTTTCAATAGTATCTTTCAGTACAAAATCAAAATTAAGTTTTTGCACTTTAATGTTACTTTTGACTCTTATTCTTATACTTTTTGTGTATACTTTTCATCTGTTTTATACGCCCTTTCTTACTGAACTGGTGTATGTCCATATATATAATATGCATTTTATATATATATATATACACATACTTCTAGTTTTGTGTATTTTATTAATGTTTCCAAAAGCAAGTTTTGTTCTTCTAGTTTTCTTTGTTATTCATCTCTTTTCCCATCTTTTTCAATTCTATTATTTTATTATTCTCCTAGCTATTTAAATCATTTACTTAGTTCGTTTATTATTTCTTTGCATTTATACTATGAAAAAAATATTTAAGAGTATTTATTTTCTTTTGAGTAGTTTTGGCCACATCGCTCAAGTTTAGATACACAGTAGTATCATTTTTAAAATAACATAATATCTAGTATATTTTATTTGTACTTATACATATATGTGAAATTCAGTTTTTTAATTTTCTATTTAAAAACATCTATTTGGAAAAACTGCATTTCTATAAGACTGTGTTTATGCTTTTGTTATTAGAATTTTCAGTTTCATAGCACTTTAGGACAAAAGAACATCCTAATGCAATTTATAAATTGGTGTATTGTTGCAAAGCTACTCAGAATTAAAATGCGAATTCTTTTTGCAAATAAGAAAATATATTTAAAATAATGTATATGTTTTGTGGTGTAGTGTATTAGGTCATGTAAAAATTATGAAATACACTTTTCAATCTATAGTTTTTCACTTTATCTGTCAAAGACTAAGAAAGGAATCTCAAACTTTCTTACTAAAATTGACTTTTTGCTTGATTTTATCTTAATTACAATAACTTGTTTTATAAACACATCCTATTTTATTTGATATATTACCATCTATATCTAGTATTTAACCATTGTACACTTTATTTTATTGAATCATTCGTGATTTATCAATTTAATTATTTTAGCACTACATTTCTTTGATACACTTGTTACAGTACCTCTTCTTTCTTTTTAGGTAAACTTACCCAACATACAGTTGTCCGTTCTTTTATTAAAGAAACAGTCTTTCGTTATTTTAGCACATGGAAACAGCTAAATACTATTTTAATCCAGTCAAAACTTTAGCTTTTGTTTAAGATATTTTATAAATTACACAGACAGGACAGGTGAGGTAAGGGTAGGCGATTCCTCATTTGAAAATGGACACCAAGGAATTCTGGACTCCTGGGTTTTTCAGAGACATGAAGCAGTAAGTTCATTTTTGTCTAAACAAGTCTGAGCTGTGTTTCTGAATTTAAACTAAACTAATTACACTGCATCTCAAATAATCCTGATTAATGAAGTCTTATCACCTTAGACTTCCATATATTCAGACTGTCTTGCCGTGTTTTAAAATTCCTTTTCCTGTATTTTGTTATTTCTCCAATGTTTTTATTGCTATATTTTGTCTACAAACATATAAACCTTCTACGTACTGTCATTCTATTGTAGATTCCTAATTATTTTAAAATGTGAGCCTCCATTTCTCTTCCAAGGCAATGATTCACTGTAGAATGCACCCCTGACTCTTTATAAGATGGGGAATTTAGGTCCTGTATGTCCTCTCTCATCTCGCAATCCTTACATTTATAGAATAGCCTTCAGTTGCATACACAGATTATTAGTATGAACTTGTTGCAGTATGAATTTATTATCTACACAATGTCCATTTAAAAAATTGTTTAGATATCAGCTCTCTGATTTTGCTGTATCTGTGGCCATTCGCATCTCTTTCATCCGTTTGGCCCATATTAGAGATTGTCATGCTTATTCATTTCTCAAATGGCTGGAGTTTTTCTAAATGTTTTTCAAGAAGATGTTCAGATTCTTTATTTTATGAATCCGTATAAGTGTATGAAGAATGTTTTTGCCTTTTCATATTACTTAACATCAGATTCAATTATGTAGAAAAGAGATTCCCAAATGATTAAAAAATTAAAATATGCTTCTCTCATAATAAAAGTAGTCTGGGCATGAGAACCTCCAGCCTGATATGAACCTAGGCTCTCTGCTCTTCTGTCCCTCAAGTGTACATTATGTCCATCTCTAACATGGTCACCCAAGTGCTAGTCATCATATCAAAGCAGCAAAATAGGGGAAAAGGATCAATGAGAAAATGACCCCGATCCTTCCTTTAAAGAGAATTTCTGGAAGTATACAATACTTCCAACTACATATCATTGGAAGATTAGGAAGAAAACAGTCACATACATATATACCATTGCAAGGATAAAATTGAAGAAATGAATGTAAATTAGATAGTACCTATTAATTCTGGCCAGATAACTGAGCATCGTTATTATTGAATATATAAAATTTGGAGGTAAGAAACATTTTCTCCAAAAACTCCCCAGTATTTCCTCATTACATTTTCTCTTTACAGTTCCTCTTTGAAAAAAGTAATTATTATATTTTTCTCTTTCACAAATGAATGCTTGTGGGATTTACTTATTTCCAAAATTACAAAAGCAAATGTACATATGTAGATACATTTTGCTTTATTAATTTATTTAATATTCAGTAGTGTCTTAAAATCTTAGGAATGTGCCATTTCTTACCTTCAAAAAGTTTTCTTCTATTACTTTTGTGTTATTGTTTCTCTTTCATTTACTTTGCTTTCATTGTCTGGCATTTATATCACAAATATATCGGATTTCTTACAGCTCTATGTTCAATAAATTTATCTTTTTACTTTCATTTTTTCATTTACTTCTAGAAGAATTTCTTTAGCGTGTCATTTAAGTCACTAATTCAGTTGCCATTTATAACACATTTTTTCATTTGTCTGAAGTTTGTTTACCAAAAAAATCAGTGATGCTATGTTTTTCCTCAGGAACAAGACTTCCAAATCTCAAGTTGTTCCAAGTTGGTACACACAGTTGCTTTAAACTTTAATATGAATATATATGGGAGGATTTTTTTTTTTTTGTTTATCTCTTCCGATTCATGAAATAAGTCCAAATTTTTTAGGATTGTATTTGTAATGAGCTTCTAGCAAATCTTCTTGGACTACTGAATCTTTTCATATACCTGGTGATTTTTCTGTGTCTGCACATTATACCACAGAGTTCTGTTTGTCTGTTAACATGACTTGCGGTTTATTTCTCAGAGAATATGTTTAAATTTTCATCCCTTGCCAAAGAGGAAGAGAAGGTTTACACTGTCTGCGATTTGATTGTGCTAGACTGGGGATCCAGATGGCCACAAGGCATCAGAAGGGATACACTTTTTCTTTGCCTGCCGGTCCTTCCAACCACTAAGGTAGCAGCAGGTGGCTGATTTCTGGCCTATTCTAGCCTGTCAGGTTTGCGTTGTATTTTCAAATGAGAAGGTAAAAGTTCTTTTAGGTAAACATCTTATTATTGTAAGTGCTATTGTTCTGCTATGTTTATTGTCATTATTTCCAAGAGGAATATGAGGGAAACTGGTTACATCTCTGTCCTATTATTAGTCTATATTCTAGTTCTAAACTTAATAGATTGTATGTTTACGGTTCAGGCCACAGAACCAATTGCTGGTTCTATGATTTCTGTAAGTTCCTTGGGTACAAAGAAATTTGACAGGGAGTACTCACCTCCAAATTATTTAACTCCAGATTAGTTAACTATCACCTCTAGTTTTTATTATGCCAAGGTTGGGTTTTTATTTTCCCAGTTTTCTGGTGAAAAGCTACCCAATTACCTAGTAGTCAAGCCTCATGTTTGCCTCCATCTGCTTGGTATTTTATAGCAATTTCTCAAAAATTGTCAATCTTTGATGAAAATTCTGTATTTCCAGTACCATGATAGATAGATTTTTATTTTTAAACTCCCTGGGTAATTTCAATGATGTATGGGGAGTAAGAAGAAATAAACACATGCGCACGAATAATCCTTATGAATATCAAATCTAAAAATGTGGTTTGGGAGCCAAACCACTGTGTAAAAGCCAATTTTCCAAACTACAAACATGGTTTAAAAGATTTCAACTGCTCATAGTTTAAGCTTATTTAGGGTAAAATATTTTAATTATTTTTGAGAGAACCTTCCTTTTCTAAATGTTGGTAAACCATTTATGATATACATACATAAATATTATAAAGCCAAAAATATGATAACTTTATCTAAATATTCAGTAAAACTTGGGAATTGTTGAACTAAACTGATAAGCAGTACTCCAATATTTCAGGCTTTGCATAACCAAATTGTTGTTCTGCCTTAACTATGTCCAAGACTAAAAATGTCAGTGGACTCCCAAACCTTAAGGGTTATGGGAAAACTTTTCATCAGTAAATGTTGGTAACACCTACTTACTAGATTAAAAGTTCTTCTTATCTACTTAATTTTGATTAGCCGTATTACAATATGGTTTTTCCTTTTTTCAAGGGAAAAAGTTGTTAAGCCCATGCCCTAATCTTCTGTCTCAGACCACTGTAATACTGTATGTCACAAAGTCTAACAGAGGAAAGATCAGCATGGGTGTCCCACATGCAATCAATGCAAGCTGCTGAAATCTGCTAAATCTGGTCACCAGAATCCTTCATGTAGTCACTGAGTGGGCCCATCTGGTTGTGTTTTGTAATAAAGGAAAGGATTCTTTAATCTAGAACTTAAAAAGATTAAAAATTATTTAAAGGAAAGTTAATTGAGAAAATAATTTTACTCATTTTAAAAAAGGACAACATATGCAAAGTTTGACAAATGGTTAACCTGCAGTAAAGATAAACACAGAAGGATGCGATATACAACCTTCATTCCAATGGCTTTCTCCCATCATTAGTAATAGTAATAATGGCAATGATTATAGAAATTATTATGGCTACCCCTGAGTAGTGAGTTGTTCTTTATTGTCATTCAGCCATGCATCTTATGTTTACTAATAGCTCTGGAGTTTTTGTTTGTTTGGACAAACTGCCCCACTCTGCTTGGGCATCCCTTCCATATTCTTACTGTGTCTCCTAGTTCCAAGATTAATACATTGCATGGTTAAGGTTCAGGCTGCAGAAACAGTTGCTGGTCCTGTGATGTTTGTCGGGATGAGGGTAGCTAAAAGTTGAGGACTTTATGAAGAATTTTGCATTTCTACAGGAGTTACTAGGAAGAGAATAATTCTCCCTCCGATGAATCCAAGATGTCTAGAGCCAGGAAGTATATGAACACCAAGAGGAATAAGCTTACATGAGAATGGAACCAGAGCAGAAGAATGAGGCAGAAAGATAGAATAATTTAAAAGAAGATTGTCCGATGAGATCATTTCTACTTTGAATCAAAGTTCCAAATTTCAAAAGTATGGTTCTTTCAAGCCATTCTTATTCCTGGACTTCCCGGTTCACACATCTTAGTTGTCTCAAGCTTCCTTCCCCCAGCTCTCTGCTCTGCTCCTGGTTTGCTTCTAGCTGCACTAATTCTCACGGAGGGCCAAGCATTTGCTGGGCCCCCTACCCACAGTGTTCTTTCCCTGGCCCACTGCGTTACTCCTTCCTTTTCTCAGGTTTCTGCACATATATTTACTTCTCAGAGAAGCCCCATCCTACCTTGTTCTAAGGAAGTTCTTCCTTCCTTCGCTACCCTTCATTGTGGAAATTTCCTCAATGAATTAAAAAAAAATCTGTCATTTGATAGTATTATTTTTTGTTTGTTTTTTACACTGGGGATTGAACCTAGGGCTTTTGCACTGAGCTACAACCTCATCACTTTTTTTTCTTTTTTTGAGACAGTTTCTCACTAAAGTCCCTAAATTGCCCAGGCTGGGGCTGAATTTTCCATCTTCTTGTCTCAGTCTGCTATAGCACTGAAATTACACCACCTGTATCTAGTATCATTCTTTTATACTTGTAACTGTGTATGGCTTGTATCTAGATGTCCTACCAAAGCCTCATGTGCTCCTAGCTGGGGCTTTCAGGAGGTGCCTGGATTGTGGACATATGACACTTATCACTGGATTTGTCCACTGATGGGTTTATAACTGGGCTTGATGTTGGGACCATCTACCCTTTTCCCTTGATGTGCTCTGCTTCCTGCTTGCCAGGCCCCTCTGCCATGCTGCCCTGTCTTGGAGCCAGCTGGCTGTACACTGAAACTTCAACAAAATATGAGCCAAAATAAACCTTTCCTCCTTTAATTTATGGGCGTTGGACATTGTGTCTCAGCAACAAGGAAGTAACTAAAGCAGCAGCTTCTCCACCACTTCTACAAATATATGAACTTTAGATGGACTGTGCATTTCAGAGCCTCTTCACAGAAGCAACCTAGCATCTAAAGCCAGCCTCTGTGCTGGCACTCAGGAAATATTTGTTGAATTAAGGACCAAATAAGTCAATGAATTCTTTAGTTGTTGCCCCTTTGACTAATCTCAAAGTAAGTTTTCTGTCACAACCAAAGTTGTGAGAAGTTATGAGTTACTTATAATTTGCATTTATAGTATCATCTAGTCTTTGCATATGGAAATTGAAGCTTAAGTGATTATGTAAAAAATATTAGAAGGAGAAACATAAAAGTTAAGTTCTTCCTGACTCCAGAGTTATTAAACGCTAGTCTCCACTACTTTTAAATTGCTGAGTCTAGCCATGGAGGTTTAAAAAATACTTTTCTCTTGATTATATCCCTGTTTTTGTTTTCTAATATACAATAAAATTATGAAATAAAAATAGTACATTGTTTTGTATTAAGTGATAAGACCTACTAGCTTGTTTTGATTGCTAATAGTATGTATTAACTTGACGGGAACAAGGTATGTCCAGATTAAACATTGTTCCTCAGGGGATCTGTGACGATGTTTCTGGATGATTCTGCCACTTGAATCAGACTCAGTAAATGAGATCACTCTCCTCAATGTAAATAGACACCATTTACTCTTTGAGCACCCAAGTGGTAAATTGATTTGACTATTACACTTCGGATACTCATGTACTGAATAACCATGAGATACTCCATATGGGTATACAAATACTACATATTGATAGAAACAAGAAATCATGAAATATCATCGCTGAAAAGAAAAAGAAAAGTGGTTTTGAACATGTAAAGTAGAGAGGATCTGGAATGATACAAAAAACTTTTTGGTACAAGAAGTCAATACTGTGTGCCTAGAAGCATGCTGTTCATACTGGGGACTCCCCCAAAATGTTATTGATTTATTACCATGTTTCCTGGAAAATAAGACCTAGCTGGAAAATACTCAGCTTTGAAAAGTAGAGGTCAAAAATGCCAACCTTAATTAGCTTATCCTTGTCATATCTGCCTCACATAGTAGCCACCCGGCATGGGAATAGTAATGGCAGGTAAGGCAAAGCCAAGCAGACTGGGGCTGGCATTTTTGATCTCTAGTTTTCGAAGCTGCTTATTTTCTAGCTAGGTCTTATTTTCAAGGAAAGAGGGTATTTATTTTTATTGATAAAACATTTGAAACATGGAAGTGATCATCAAAATTACAACAAAAGTATGTGAGTTTTCTGTATTAATAAATACTATTCATTTAATTATTGTTTTTGATCCAATATCTTCTTCACGTATTAAGCGTCATGGAATCAGTAAACATGGTGGAGAACAATCAAAGATAGCCCTGCCCTCATGAAAAGAGAGAATCAAACAGGAATCAAGTACATGCTTATGTAGGCTGGCTTGAAATCTGGAGATTCATACAATACTAGGGATGAAAGCCTTGGCTAGGGTCAAAAGAGAAGAAAGTTAATGAACATTTCGTAAGCTGTTCCTACTGTGTTAATCCTAAAGGTGTAGCTTGTTTTCAATAATGCAAAATGTGTGCAGCAGTTGCTCATGAATTGTTGGATTCTGGGGCAAAATTTTCTTCTCCTTTACCTGCATCCATAGCCATGGAAATGGTTTTATAAATGATGCGAACATCCTACAGGCCAGAGAGGTAAGCCTCATTTTAAATTCATGCTTCCAGTTGTTAATGGAGTCCTCAAATCTTCTCTGTAAACTATTCTATTTTGCTATACTCTCGCTCAGAGTTTACAAAATTGTGTATCTTCTCCTTCTTCTTAATATCGCCCATCTCATCTCCTCACAGGACCCCTCCTCCCTATCCAATTCCCAGCTGGAAACCTCGTCTCCCATTTCATGATGAAAACAGAAACAATCAGAAAGAAAGCCTTTTCAATTATTATCTAAATCCTTCTCGACTCTCTCTACCCCAAATTTTCCTTCATCTCTGATTTCAATGAAGGAAATATCCATCCATCTTTCAAAGATTGATCTTTCCATTGCTCAGGTTCCCACCAAGTTTTCTGCTGTTTCCTACAATATTTCATCTATTTGGATATTCCTTTATTTCTTGAACATATAATTTCTCCCTCTCTGCTGGATTTCCTACCGGTACAGAAACAACACGTCAGTGTTACTTGTTAAAGAAGGAAGAGGAAGAAAAGACAGCTCTCCATTTAGAAAATCTCTCTGAACACCACATCTTCTGTCTTTTCTTCTTCAAGTATTGTGCTCTTCGTAACTATGACAAAATATCTCCATCCCTGGGTTGATCACTACATTAATTTATTCTTTATTGAGTCATCAGGTATATACTTTTTGAGACACTACTACATATATTTTCAGATACATGAAAATTAGGACAACAAGTAATTAGTGTAACAGAAGTTAGTGAGACAGGAGTTAAGATTCTATTAGGCAGTAAGGATAGTGACCCCAAAAATGGAGCTGGGAAGCCAAAAAAATGGAGTCTGATAAGTCACAACCCTTCGGAGATCTTATAAAAAAACATCTACTAGGTGTCCTTCAGCTCTCTGGGGCCGCCCTAGAGCATGATCAGGAAGGCCCTGGGCTCAAGGGTGCATGAGCCCTGCGTAGACACTGTGTGAACACCGCACAAATGAGATCCTCAAAATTATGTAGTCTCCTATAAAGTAGGGATTATATTGTTTACACAATGGCCAGAGCTCCCTTCTAAACTCCTTAAACACCCCTAGACAAAGAGCTTTCATGGGTATCCTACTCAGAAACCCTTCCTGGCTAGCAGCTTTACTTACTTTCTTTTTTTTTTTTCTTTTATTTTAAACCAAGAACATGTATTGGTACATTTTACATACAATGGTCACATACATCACATTTATTTGGTACCTGTACATGATGCATCTTGGTTCTCCCTCCTTCCCCACCCCTCCCCTCTGTTCCCTCCCTCCCTATTTACAGCAGGTTTATTCATAATTTTCCATATTTTCCCTTTCCCTTTTCTTTCCTTTGTTGCCTTTCTGCTTTTCCCCCTTCTTTCTTTCTAGTACTCCTCTCTCCATAAAAATGGCAAATAAGTATATGAAAAAGTGTTCAACATCACTAATCATCCGAGAGATGCAAATCAAAACAACGTTAAGATTCCACCTCACTCCAGAAAGAACCGCGTATATAGAAAAATCGACCAATAACAAATGCTGGAGGGGCTGTGGGGAAAAAGGAAC